>PVKH010003650.1:0-24604 GCA_004027955.1 Chaetophractus vellerosus
AAAAATTCCTGTTTAGATTAGTATCAAGGTTATAATCAGTTATTCAATCTAAACTAGTCACATTCTGCAGCTCCAACCAGGCCTGAGAATTCCACAGGAGATTAAGGCAATTGTATCCTATCACTTCTGGCACTTCTACTTCTCCCTCTGGTGCCTCCAGGCCTGGGAAATGGGGAGGGAGGTGAGACAGTGGGAGTAAAACCCACCTGGTATTTTTGTAATCTAGCACTGGAATATCCTTCAGGGCAAATATGCTCAAATGCTTGGTTTATTCTTTCATGGGGTGCAGTGTGGATTTTTTTGAGACACTACTCCCCCGCCATGCAAACCTCTTACTCTCCCATTTTTCCATGAAAGTGATGTCTTCTAAAGTTAACCACTAAAGACACAGCTTCAGTTCTTCTCTAGAGGCATAAAAACCCAGTGCAACCTCCTACTGCAATACTACCACTTTGCTCTGTTACCACTGGTCCATGCCAGCCAAGCACCTTGAGGCTTTTCCAGGTAAAAGAAGAAAGAAGTCTGTGTTTGCCTTGATTGCATTCCCCAAAGGGACAAACTACATGCTCACAATAGGAACAAACAAACAAACAAACAAGATTTGACAGCTAAACCAGCATCTAGCTAAAGTGGAAATATCAGTTTTGTCTCCTCGCAGATCACCCTTCCCAGTATTATCAGATCCCTTGAAATTCCCTGAGCTAAGCTTAAAATGAGGGAATACCCTCTGCCCCATAGAAAAAGAATGGAGGTAAAAAACAGAGGACTGTTTCGAGTCAAAGATATCTTTTCTCTGAATATCCACTGAGTCTTTCATCTCTACGAGAACTTGGAAGTGGGTGATGTGCTACGAATGGTACGTCAAGGTTTTGAACAACTTTTAACAAGTCCTGAATATATATTTCATTTGGAACCCTTTAAAATATTTTTTAAAACAGTGTTCAACCCTTAGTATGTATTTTTCAGTTTGGAAACTTAGTAAAACTATCAAAAAAGAGCAATACCTTTTAATCCTTAAAATAACTCTACAATTTTGGTTTACTTTTTCTATTATTCAGATAGGAAAACTGAAGCTCAGAGTGAGCTACTTGTGCATATTCATATGTCTAATATGTAGTAGAACCAGGATTAGAACTGGAGGACTCTGTATTAGTCAGGGTTCTCTAGGGAAACAGAATCAACAAGAGATATCTGTAAATAGTATGAGATTTTATAGAATTATCTCACTTGATCGTGGGGATGCACAACTCCAGATTCTGTAGGCAGGTTGCAAACCAGGGACTGTAATGAAGTCCAGTGAAGTTCCTTTATGAGTTCCTGGGAGATATTGGCTGTTCTAAGATGAGCTAGGAAATTGTCCCAGAATGCTGAAATCACTTCCCCTTTTAAGGCATTCTACTGATTGGATAAAGCATCACTCATTGCTGACAGCAATCTCCCTAGTTGATTGTAGATGTAATCAGCCATCTATGCAGTAAACTCACTGATGACTAAAGTCCTTAAATGTCCTTGTATTACAATTAGCCCAGTGCTTGCTTGACCAAACAACTGGACACAATTACCTGGCCAAGATGACACATTAGCCTAACCATCACTGACTCTTTATCTGACAAAAAGCTGAAAATTCAGAATTCAACAAAACTTGAATTATTGAGATGATTTACTCTGAAATATGAAGACCTATGTTTTTTTTTAAAGTATGTATTATTCCTCAAAGAAAACAAAGTACAAAGAAACAATCATTTATAGTTGTTATGTGAAGTCAAGGTTCATGTAGGATTGTTGTTAATTTCCTTCTTTGAGAGGGTTTGGAATTTAATACTGACAGACTGATGCCTAAGCTAAGCAAAACACACACACACACACACACACAAATTGGTAAATCCAGTCATTAAACATTCTTTGTTCACAAGAACACAATGTGCTGATCTGAAATACTCGCCACCCACTCTCACATGTCACTAGTAAGGAAACGTCTGCTGTACTGCTAGAGAAATACTTGTTCTGCTAACCAAAATTCATATTTTTTCAGATGCCCTAGACAAAGAAAAAATGTAACTTATCCCTTATTTGACTACATGTGTTTTATTTTCATTTAATCATTATCTTATTTAAACATGTAAATTTCAAATGTTTCTCTGTATTTGTGCTTTGCATTTCCCAGATGATGCACGAAAAGCTTCTAGTTTAATATTTTACATTGAAAATATTTACTTCTCTCATATGAGAACTTAAATATTCTTTTATACAACACAGCTGGAGGAAGTTGTATTGTAGGAAACAGTCTAAGTCTTATTGTCAAAAGATCCATGTAAAATTTCTCTACTATTTAACAATCAAAGATGCATCAGTAACACAAAATATTTAAAAGCGATAATATCTAAATTTGTAAAATGGAGACAGCAATAGTTATCTCTTGGGTTTATTACAAGTACAGAATGGTCATATACTGGCAGTTGCTTTGCAAACTATAAAGAATTTGGTGTTATTAAAATATTTCAAGAAATTAAATTTCACAATTTTAGATGCTTTGTTAACTATTTCTGGGTATTTAGTATCATTTTGTATACTAAATCAGCAGTGTACAAAAGGGTACTTTAGTTGTCTGCTTCCAGGAAATAACTATCACATGGGTATTTTTCAGTTTCATATAATGAGATGTGATATATAATGGAGCATTTCACATTTAATGTATCATTTGAGAAACTGGAATAGTCAATCCCTGAGAAAATAATTAAAATCCATACTTCCACAGTAAGATATTGAATTCACTTCTTAGATAAAAGATACATGTGGGAGAAAAAAGAGAGATAAAATTGCCTTCTCTTTCCTTTATTTTCAATAATAAAATCCAATTCCTAGGAGAATACAGTGTAATGTAAGGAACACCACAACTTGGTAGCATGCTTGTAAAAGTTATCTTAGACACAATTAGAAAATAAGAGAACATTCTGAAAAATGCACTGAAAATAAGTGAAAGTTCTAAGAATGACAATAAAAAGGCCCTATTTGAAAAATATGATTATCTGTTTAAATTATTTGTCCAACGATTCCGCAGCCATATGAGGTAACTTTATTCTGGAGAATTCCAATCTAGGATGGGTCCTTGCAATAACCAAACATGGTTATTTACTTTGATAGGAACTGGTTCCCAGGACTATGAAGAACAGCAGAGTTGATGGGGTCATTTTGAATTAAAGCATGATTGTCTACTGCAAGTTATTTAGCCAGGGTTGCAAAGAAGTGTGTTTCATCAACTCCCAGGTTTCAGTACTTAACTGTAATTTGCAGTATTATTAGTTACATAATTATTTTGATTCATTTAAATAAGTAATTTGACAACCAATGTAATAAAGCAAAGAAGCTAGTTAGTTAACTTCTTAGTTGTTTTAAATACAGCCAATAGCTAAATTGAATCAAACAATTTTTAATCTTCCTTTTTTCTTTGTATTATTCTTTTTAAATACAATTTTATTGAAGTATATCATTCATGCATGAACATGCATAAAAATAAGTGTATAGTAGAATTTGTGAATTTGCAAAACAAACATGCATATCATCATACAGGGCTCCCATACATCTCTCCACCACCAACACCTTGCATTGCTGTAAAACATTTAGGTGAGCCTTTTGTGTTTCAAATCAAGTAACTTTCAGTCAGAATGTTCATCATGTTATCTGGGAAAGCAAAATGATATTAAACAGTTTAGCCATTTATTCAAGAAAAGTCAGGGCTATCCCTTAGCTGATAATTTGCTATCCATATATCTAGATGTTAAATTTGCATAATGTTTCCAACTAGTCATTGACCAGTCAGGATCAAGAAGCTCTTCAACTGACAACAGAAATGGACACTATTTAATAAGGTTTTAACCCTTCTTTTCAATCACTGGAAACTTTCATCCAGATTTGGATGAAGCAAGAAAGATCAATTTTATGGCTCTATTTTTAGTAGTAATTATCTTATACTTGTCTTTTCTATTAAAACACAAATACACTTGCACACATACATAAATACATGGAAGCTTCCCTCCAAAGTACTATCCCATCAAGTTACTGCTCCATCTCTTCTTCCCTTCACCATTAACATTCTTGATAGCATCCATTCACACATCCATGCTTACAAACACAAATTTAACTCTCTTATATAGTATAGTAGATTCTACATTTCCTACTTCAATATATACTATCTGTTAAAGCTACCAACCAATTCCTAATAGTCTAATTCAGTTCTCCATCTTCCATGACACAATGTGTTCTATTTCTAGTGTATTTTTCTGAATTATATTTCTCTCTGTTCTTTCCCAGTGTTTTTTTTTAATTTTATTCTCCTTCTAGATTTATGAAAATAAGTCTCCTGATCACACCTAGCAGGTATAAATAACATGAATAACAATGACAAAAAAATGTCTTCCAAATAGTCTTTAGGCTAATCTCACACGAGTGAGAGGTCTGTAAGATGAGTTTCCTAAGTTTCTGATTAGGCTAACTCCAAAAGTCTCCCGATGGATTTTGTTTCTTATAATCTCATATGACTAAAGATCACACTGTTCCAAAGAACATGATCATGCTGCCCAGATATGAAAATGTGATTCAACAATTACCAGTTGTGTGGCCTTGGGCAAAAATAGTGCATAATTCATAGGATTTCTAGAAGGATTGATTAATACATTTCTAAATTGCTTAGGACAGTAATTGAAACACATAAAAGATTAAATAAAGATTAATATTATTTTGGATTTTGTTTGTTATTATTATTGCCTGTCCCAATAATATGGGAAATTTTAATTTGCTTCAGAGTTTGTAGCCTCATCAAGTAATAACATTAATTTATTTCTGTATTTTATTTCTCCCAAAGTATTTATGTCCAAAATAGTTTAACAGAGAATAAAGTAATGACCCTCTCACCCATAAAATAAATCTTTCTTTTGACTTGTTTTTTTACATCTTCATAGTGCTCAGACTCCTATCATACTTTGATAAATATGTTTTGGAAACTATATCATGGCCCAGAGGGAAACTTAACCTTGTAGGCTGAGTTTCCATTTTCTGCCTCACTATCTCTGGAGCTGAACTGTGCATCTGGATTATGCCTACTTTCATGGTGAGATACCCACCATCATCATATTTCTAAGTAGGTTTAGAGATCCTGCAGACTCAATCTCACCATTTGTTCCATTCCCATACCTTAGAGTTAAATGTCAATTCCAAGTTGTTCAGCCATTGCAATTCCCAGAATGCCCATTGGTCATTATGCAAACAGATTCTGATACAACTTACCCCAGTGTGCCAGATTCTCACCACTGAAGCTCATAGAGTCCCATCTGGACCACCACCTCCATCATCCCTGCCCCCTACCCAAAGCTCACTTTATAATTAGATGACACAAATGTAAGCAATAATCATGTACCACATACATAATAAAATATGAGATATAGAAAATATTACAACATTAAAGACAAAACACCTTGATGTGTTTCTTGCAAAATTATTTTTTGTCTTCCTTGTTTGCTTGTTCATTTGTTGGTTGGCTCATTTTTTAGCGAGACCTCTTCCTGTTCTGTAGCCATAGCTCTCTCCCCTGTGGGAATAAATCTTAAGTCTAAATATATAGATTGCATGTGATTGTGGTGACTTAAACTTAATCCATTTCTGCATCTGTGAACCCTTGCAAACAGGACCCATTTATGAGGTTGCTTCAGTTAAGGTATGGCCCAACTGAATCAGAAAAAGGAAAAGCCAAGAGAAGTCACCATGTGTATTATCATGTTACATGTTACAGCCAAGGACTAGGGATCAACACCAGCCAGCTCCAGAATGCCACATTCTTCTGGAAGAAAGCATTGCCTTGATGATGCCTTGATTTTGTACTTCCAATCTCAAAACCATGAGCCAATAAATTCCATTGTTTAAGCCTACCCATTGCATGGTATTTGTTTTAGGAACCAGGAAACTAAAACAGTGATCAAAACCAAGAAACTAAAGAATTTTAAACCTGAAAAACATTTTAAATTATGGGTCAATTCAGTAAACTAAAAGACTACTTCTTTATCCTACCCTGTTTAATTCCAGTAACAGGTACATTCCTACTAAATCAGGTTTAAAACCTCCAATACATCATTTGTGGTCCCATTAGCCCTTATCTAACCATTTGCTAAATACTAGAGATTATATCTCTAAAAAAATGACAGCTAAATTTGCTCTCTTATTTTCCTTTGTATTCCCAATAACCAAATGGAAATTATGTCTCCATCTTATATAATGACTATGGACATAAGCTCCTATCTTTTCCCTACTATAGATCACTCCTCCCAGTTCCACACTCCTCATCTACATGCTACTGACAAAGCAATTTACCTTAATCAAAAGTCTAATTCTATAGCTCACTCACATGAAACACTTCAATAACACTCTTTGTTTTCTAAATTAAATTCAATATGGCTGCATCCAAGACAGTCAGAGATATCATACCAACCACCTTTCCAGGGCTCTTATTAGCTTTCTAGTTCTCTGAGCTGAAATCTTCTCAAGTCTCCTGAATTCTTTTAGAAAAAAAAAGTTTGAATTTGTTTCCTCAAAAATTCCTTTGGATATAATGCCATATATGTAATTATCAACATAGCCCCTTTTCCCTTCTTTCAATGCTATTTCATGGCATTATCAATTATCTTCCTCCTAATTTTTAAATAACAATTTAATAGCACAAGCATACCTTGGAACATTATCTTTTGAGAGAAACCTATGCTGTCTTTTCTCACGAGAGCCTCAGAGAGGGTTTGTTTATTGGGTCAACATCAGTGATTATTGGGGCAAGGTTAAATATTAAGAGAATTCAGCTTCATTATAATTTTAAGCCTTATATTATTTTCATCATTTGTATTATCTTCCCCAGTAGATTAAATTCCTTTGAAAAGAGACATTTATTCATTTTTAAATTCTCTTCTGTGCTTTGTCTTCTGCATATTAAGTATTAAATAGATATTAGTTGAGTACTTATGGATTTTTATCAAGCCCCAGTAACAGTCATTAATAAGAGTATTCATTCTACTTTTTCTGCTTAACTTCCTTTTTTCCTTTAGGGTGAATAACCAGGTAAGGTGAGTAAGCAGTCAATAAAACTCTGGTAAATTATAAGTACTGAATAAAATAGATGATACAGCAAGTTTGAAAAAATCCAATATTCAATTACACATAGTTTATTAAGATGAGGTTATCACTACTTAGACTTCTAGCACAAAAGAGGCAAAAAGGACATAGAGAAAATTATCTAATCTCTTCTGATATTTCTTAATATACTCTCAAGAAAGTATAAGCTCTTCAAGTTTAGCTAGAAGGAGACTGACAGAAAGAAACATTTAGGGCACAGGGGACTTTAAAAGGAGATAAACTCACCTGAAGTGTAATAAGGAAGTTTCAGTCAGCTGAAAGGCATCATGGGGTCAGATTCTTAGTTAGTGAGAGCAAAAAGTTAATAAGTAAGAGAAAAAGCTGAAGAGATAGATGGAGTAGTGATAAGGCTCACATTTCACTTTATTTCTAGCAGAATTATCCTTCATCCCTTTCCTCTTTAAAACAGGTGACCTGAGCTCCCTTGTATCTTTTATAAAGTAGAGTTGGAGTTCCAGTCCCTCTCTCGCCCAAAACATAATATTGAAACAAATTGTTTGAGGAACTTGTGTTGATAGTATATGTAAGGGAGGTATGGGGGGAGGGACATCATTCCAGAGAAAACCGTATTTAGTTAAATAATATTGATATTTTATTCCATGTGTAAAAATGCCTATGCTCTGTCAGGTCATCTCCATTGTATCCAAACATCAGACTTCTTTTCTGAATACCGATTGTCTGTTGTTCTTAGCCCTTACTTTCCTCCTACGTTATTTTCTTTACATGGGAATTGTCAATAACTGATCTGAGCTGCCAGATGTCAAAGGTAGCCGATTGAAACAACAATCAACCAAACTGGAAATTAGAGAGTGATGGCTAATTTCATGTGACAACTTGGTTAGGTTGTGATATCCAGTTGCTTGGTCAAGCCTGATTATTACTGTTAGAGTATTTTGTAGATGGATTTGAAGCTATAATCAGCTAATTGCATCAATAGATGGTTACATGTACAATAAAAAAAAATAGCTCTCAGCAATGTCAGGAGTCTCCTCATCCAATGAGTTGGAGGTTTTAAAAGTCAGAACTGAGGATTTGAGAGAGCAGAAAGAATTTCTACCTCAACTTCAGTCGGCCAGCTTCCCTTTGGGAATTTAGAAAAGACTTCAGCATCACCTTTACTGGAGTTTTCAGCTTGTTGCCTGCTCTACAGAGTGCAGACTTTCTGGTACTCATGGTCACATGAGCCAATCCCATATAGTAAATCTGAATATATGTATTTATATATATATATATATATATTACATATTATTGAATGTATATAAGCTAAGTTGTGTTTTCTCTGGAGAACACTGACTAATATGAACAGTGAAGCCTTTAATCATTTAATATGATTGTATATAAGCAAGAGAGATCAGCTTTGATAAAAAGTGACAGCCCCCAATCTTCCTTTTTCCCCTATGAAACAGCACTGCAGGCTGAGGGTCAGTTGGAGCAGTGCAGACATGGAGGTATGGCTCACTCCCAAGGGAGCTCCCTGCAGTTTTATGGCAAGAGGGCTAGGAGTGGGAAAAGACTTAGCATTGAGTCATAGTGGAGAAAAGTGTCTTCAAGTTCCTCCATGTTTCCCACTAATAAGGAGGTCTCAGCAGAGGTGACAGAGAAGGTCTGAAGTTAGAAATACGGATATGGGCAAGAGCCTAACCAGCTAGGGTGACCTGAGTCCTCGATTGCACATCACTTCAGAGACTGCAAGGCACTGGTTGTGCAACACATCTGTGAGGCCTGTGAAGGAAAAATCACACAAGCACTCAGGAAGGAGTAAGATAGCTAACTTGATTACAGGGGAGTAGGGCAGGCTGATAACCCACATCTCAAAGATTTCCCAGCTGTGTTTCTTGCTGGCCTCTCTCTCTCTGTTTTCATCTCCCTCCTTCCCTCCTTCTCTCTCTATTTCTTTTCTTCCCTGCTGTGTGCATGAAATTTGCATTTTTAAATCTATTAGATAAAATAGTCTTTGGAAATATACAACACATATGATTTAGATATCTATAGCCCTAAATTATTTTCATTGTTAAAATCATTTTTTTCTTTTAGTAGCCAAGGGAAAGTAAGGGATTAAAAACAACCCTAGTTTAAAGGAAAAAAAAATTACTGTTATTAGAAAAAAAATAGCCCTTCATAAGGAAGAGACTTGTGCCTACAGTATGACTGAAGACATTATTAGTCAGAGATTCTTAGATGTAATTCAAGGAAGGTCTAGAGAGATGTGTCAATTTAAAACAAAAGAATTTTAACCCCACATGTGAATACATAAAAGAGCATATCACCCAAGGAAGATATAAAGGAGAATCCATCAAGTTTCAACATGAGAAACAAAAGAAAATTCAATCTTTTTTCTTGCTAAATATGATAAATTATTCTTCCTTCTGACAGTAGAAGTCCTATGCTGATAGTAGCCCTGACGCTATCATTTGTTTGTTTAGGTCACCAAGGATCTTGGCATTGATTTTAGAGTAGTCCTCACAACCACACACACCCCCTAAATTAGTGTTCACCCTGTTCTCTTAAAGCCTGAGATCTGTGTTGTTGCCCAGTATACTTTCCTTAGCTGGAGGTCTGCTGTGAATGGACAGATCGCTTGAAACAAGGGTGATCTCAGGGGACTGTCTGAGTAACACCATTCTTCTCCTGTGCAGAACTGCCCTAGCATTGGGATGGCCCAATTTCCCAAGGAAGGCTGTTTCTGAATTTTTGGCCATTTTTTCCAGTACTGTCTGGTTCTAGCATCCTTCCTCTACTAGGAAGCTGATTTTTCTGAAATTCTTGGAACATAATTTTTACGGCTAAAAATTTGAAAATATGTTGTAATCCACAGTGGCAAAGTCATTATCAGAAAAATTTGGTACATTCTCAATATAACTAGGGGTATTCATTTTAAAGACACATTTTATTGGATTAAATAAAATGTCTCCTTATTAAATAATCTAAAAGAAATAAAAATGGAACAAAAATAGTAGATCTAATTTGTAACTGTTATACTCCTGTAATATTCATGCACAGATATTTACAATGAGCTTTGATCTTGTCAAAGCCTTGCAGTCTAGCCTCACAATGTACATTTAATTATCACTGTACTTCTATACAACATTAATTTGCATCTTATAAAAGGATGACCTGTATGCTGTCTCCCACCTTTCAACATATTCCAAAGCATCTGTTTTCATTATTTTTTCAACCTCTATTATTGCTTACACCCTTTCCTGAGCTCCTGTGCTAAATAAAATTGGTTTAACACAATTTTGCACTCATATTTTTAAAAGATTGATGGTATAGAGATTGTTATGACCTTGTTTATTTTTAATAGATAAGAAAAGGTGGAGCCAAGAATAAGAAATACTATGTCTTCAGCAAATATTCATTCCTTCAAATTAAATTCACAATATTATTTGAAGAATGTCCATGTGATAAGTATATCATTTATTTTACAACTCTAGTTCTTTTAAGCTGCATTCCATATTATATTTCCAGTTAGAGGCTTATCAAGTACTGGAAACCATGATCATAAGTTATGTTTGTTTTTCATACCCACACTTGCATTTAAAGAATTTAATTGTTCTTAATAATAAACATTCTCTGATGGAAAAGAAAATTGAGATGTATTGTTTTTATTTACTTCTTTTCCCCAAAATGTGGACAAAAATCATTTCATTTCATGTATTTATTAAATACATATTTAATATTTAGTGTATTTCATAGACCAGACAATAGGCTGAGTTCAAGGAATGTATATATAAATGAATAAAGCATGATTCCTTCTTCCAGGTACTCCACAGTCTATTGAAAGAAGAAGCATAAATAAGAATATTTATTATGCTGTGAGGTGATAGGTAAACAGTGCTTCTAAAGTGCTATGGGAGGCAAAGGAGGAGGTGATGCCTTCTCCCTTACGGGATCAAGGCCTCTACACATAAAAAGTGTCACAGACAATCCTTTCTTGGATAGATCAGAACATCAAATATCTTAAAACTTACGCTAAACTTCAATGCTGAATTTATCTTTCTCATTCCTCACATTATTTGTTCATACCTAATAAGTAGCTTGGAACATATTAGATTCACAGGAAATATCTTGCAAATACAAGCCTCTGGGACCTTATCCACAATAACAAAATACAAAAAGGTCTGAAAATATAAATTTTTAAAAATATTATTGGCTTATTTGGAAACAGAACCTGAACTGTGGTAAAACGCTCTGTAATTATTGTTTATTTTTCTTAATGTGACTACAATACTTTTTGGTACAAAAATATTAATGTATTTAATTATGGAGTGCTGCCTCAGACCCAGTTTATAATATTACATAATATTTGCGATGTGCACTGCATTACATTTTTTTACATTATATTTGTAAAATAAAATAGAATATTATGCATTTCAAAATCCATGTGACCTAAAGAGTTTCAGGTAAGGATGTGTGGTCTTCCCTCTGAATGAGCCATAAATTACAACCTGCCTCAAGTAGACCTTTCTTTGAATTTTCTTCAGGCATGTCAACTCTTGCCACAATCATTTTCCTGCTAGTTCATAGCTGTCAGTTTCAAATCCAGGATCAATTGCAAGGTGGGCCCAGAGGCATAGAACATTCCAAGCAAAATGATGGTTAAAGAAAGCAAAACTGCAGGTATTTTAAAAACTAACTTATAGTCCAGTGTGGATCCTTTTAGGAGTACACAAACTGAAGACGATGATACATTTAGTTCTCTGTTTACTTGAGGAACATAGACATACTCAAAGAAAAGAATTTTATTTCAGGTCAGCAGGCTTCAGTGAAAAGTTTTGGCATAAATGAAAGGGCCAATTTCTTCTTTCTTCTTTTGATCACCTTCCTTATGATTGTCACATTTTCATCATTCCTATATTTATTTCACAGAAGAAATACATTGACTTTAACAGTATTTATATTTTACTTTTAAAAAGTATTTAAGACCTTAGCAAATAAATCAGCTACAATTCTATTAGTAGATATTCATTAACACTGCAACATTCTTTTATTAAAACATGTCCTTGAATTAGATTCATAATTTTCTAAATCCGAAATTATATTAATCTGGGATATATTTATATTTCTTTTGATATCTGTATCTAATGGACCTTGTTTGTAAATAAATACATACATCAGATACTGTATTTTTTTTATCCCCCTTATGTGATGGGATTTGAAGATTTCATTTTCTTTTAGCAAGTTACAATGAAAACTTTTTTTGAAAAAACAGTAATAACACCTTGGGTCCTTTAAAAAATTAATCTTGAGAATTCAATTTCTTTTACCTCTTAATGTCTTAAGTTTCAATCATCTTTTTCATTTTTACAGGACAAGAACAGCAGTTTTCCTTAAATTGCTAAGTTCTATCTAGTTCAATACATTTTCTACCTTAGGCTTTTCTTGAGCATTCAATGATTACCAAGTTATAAAAAGAATAAAAAGAGACTTTTTACTTCTCTGCTGGATGAAAACAATAAGTCATTATACCTTGGCTTATTGCCTACTTCTAGTAAAGAGGTGCAAACAGCAATTGTCTCTTGGAATCCAACCTGACACCTTCGAATGATTTCCAGGGTCAATTTAAGCAACACCTCCTTCCTTTTCCATATACCTTCATACCATATAGGCCTGAAATTTCACTTAAATTCTGTCTAAATAATTCCAACTAAATACATGAAAATTCAAAATTACCTAACAGGCTCTATTGGGGTGGGGGGTGTTTGGTCATTCTGTTTTTGTTTTTGTTTATAGATGGTAATATTGGGATATACAAATTGAAAGGTAGAAGTAACACATTCATTGAATTAACTTGAATATTATTTAACAATAATTTGTGAAGACTTTAATACTGATACAAATAAAGCTAATAGTTTAGGGTGTTAGAGTATAAATATAATGGGCAAGTCAAATTGATCAGATGTGCTAGTAAAACTTTTAGTATAGTGCAGACTGCTCTGTGTACTATGTATTAAGAAAGCGCTCTGTAATATTCCTTTAGAATTTGTAGCATGATATGTAACTATTTGTGGTTATTTCTAAATGGGTGTTTCCCAACTAGACTGTAAGATTCACAAGAGCAAAAAGTACATTTGTGTGTTCACCCATTTTATCAGCACAGTTCATGATAGTACAAAATAAACAGAAAATAAATATTTCTTAAATGAATAAAATGGTGTGAGGGAATTTGATAAGATTGTGGAAGGATCTATAAATTTTACCATATCAGAAAAGATCAGAGATAGTAAGTAATTTATTTTGGAAAAATGAAGGAAAAGTTAAGAAATAATCCATAGTAGTTTGCAAATGTTTGAAATTTGCCCATGTAAAAGAAGAAATTGACTTTTTTGATTTCTTACAGTAGGGGGAACTGTTACAAAAGTCTTCAAGTCTTAGAGAGATAGACATCAGCTAAATATAAACAAAGACTTTTCTAAAAATTAGAAACATTTATAAGAACACAGGATGATAAATGATATATCAAGCTCCTTAACACAAAGATTTAAGCAGGGAAAGAAAATTTCCAGGATTGTTTGGGAATTTGGGCAAAATCATTTCCAAGATCACCTGCAACAATTAAGATTTTATGACCAGTTGATATTGTCATCTAATCCAAACAAGAAAATGAACTTATTGGAATTCACTAAACTAATACATTTCGACTGAGCAACTGATATATTCAATGAACTTAACATTTCATAGCCTATACAGTAAATTTAAAAATATGTTTACAATTTCTTTAAAATAATTATCTAGAGTTGTAAATCCTTCACAGCAGTGAAAATCAATTAGTAAGTTCACGGTAATTATATGTTTAGTTGAAATAAGGAATCCCACCTTGATAATGTTATAATTCAATTGTCAATTGCAAATCTTTGAATCTCCTTTTAGTTCTCCCTCTTGCATTTCAGAGCAGATCCCTGAACTCAGTAACATTTTCTTCCATAATGGTGCCCTGCTTAATGCATTTACTAATTGGTTCTTTTCATCTATTTATTCATTTTAAGCTGGTGGCATTCACACATTATATCAATGTTCCTTACATTTGAATAAAAAATGATTGACAATAGTAATAATCCCTGTGTATGCAACTGTACTGAAAGAGCTATAGTAGCCACTTGTAGTCATTCTTACTTGTCTTTCTGGAGCTCGTAATTTCAAGATACAGTTTGTCTAGCCTCTGCTCACAGACTTACAATCTGACAGTATCATAATTTAAACCTTTCAGAGGGATAGGGATAGATTGTTTCTTTCGTATTTCCATATCACCTGAATTTTTTTTGCACCAAAATGCATACCTGGTGTTGTGGTGGCAGCATTGATTGTGAGGGATGGTGGATTGTATTTCTGTTGATGAAGAAGGTTGCTGCTCCCTCCTTCAGTGGTGGAAACAAACCCTACCCTACTGAACTTCAGTTCACATGGCTTAATCTGGACAGTATGTGAGCAGAAGTGGCCTTTGTCGGTTTTGCAAAAATTTTAAGAACCAGCACATGATCACTATATCTTCTGCCATAAGTCTGGCAAGGTTGCAGGCAGAGGATGCTTGATGGTTTTTTGTTTTTTTCTTTTACGATGTATTTATTTATTTATTTATTTATTTATTTATTTATTTATTTATTTATTTATTTCTCTATCTCCCCCTACCCCCCAGCCCATTGTTTTGCTCCCGCTGTCTGCTCTCTGTGTGTTCTTCTGTGTCTGCTTGTCTTCTCTTAGGTGGCAACAGGAACTGATCCTGGGACCTTCCAGAGTAGGAGAGAGGCACTCAATCTCTTGTACCACTTCAGCTCCCTGGTCTGCTGTGTCTCTTATTGTCTCTCCTCTGTGTCTCTTTTTTGTTGAGTCATCTTACTGCTCCAGCTCTCTACTCGGGTCAGCTTGCCACGTGGGCCAGCTTGCCTTTCACTAGGGATCCAGGGAGATCAAACCCTGGATCTCGTATATGGTAGACAGGAGCCCAATTGCTTGAGCCAGCTCTGATTCCCCTCGATCAGTTTTGAACTAATATGAAGACAACATATAGTGAAGCTGAGATAAGTATTGAGTGAAAATTATCCTTTGTTTTTGTAAGAACAACCTGAGATTTGGGGATTGTTTGTTCCCACTGCATATCTTGATGGATTCAGAGGTGCTTGAGATGATTTATCCAAGAGGTATGGCAATGATTATAAACAAATAGTATCTGGCACTAACAACAATGCAGGGAAGCAAAGTAGGAAGAAGGAGGTTCTATCTGGAAAAGCTGAAAGGGAAGTACCAGGGTGAGTCAGAAGAAATTCAGCTTCCATTGAATCACAAGTAATTTGCCAGCCACTGAAATATTTAATCACATTGAATGGACACAGGAACTTGATTTGCTAGTTTATGGTATTTAACCACAGAATAAATTTTGAGTAGAAGAGAACATGTTGCTGTAGATGAAGATGTTATGATAAGGTATTTTGGCTTCAGGAACAGAGAGGAAGCGACAGCTTTTAAGGACAAGAACAGGAAGAAATGACAGAATTTTTAAATGTGTTGGATGAACAGCCTGGATGTGGGAGAAAAAAAGAGTAATGTTTGTTAAGTGATGCCAAGGTAAAGTGATTGAAATATGAGCATGTCACCAAATGGAGATAGAGTGGTAGAAAGAACCAAAAAAAAAAAATTATGAACCCACAGATAAAGAAAGACAGATGAGCACAAGAAAGAAAGTGGATGGTAGATAACTTCTGCTGGTGTGAAAGCACTTGGCATGAGTTTTTTTGCAGTAATCAACATGAAGTTCATGGTGTTCTTTTTCTCTTTTGCATCTAGAAGGAAAGGTCACTACTTGATATTGTTCTGAAAGCATTTAAATAGCTGTGCAGTAAATTTAGTATAACACTTGAAAGAATTCCATACACATACAGAGCAAGTTTGTGAATAACTGGAAATATTAAAAAATAAGGGGAAATATCAATATTCATTATCTTTAAGGGCAGTATTTCAAAAATATACCTAAGAATGAGGTAATTCAAAGGTTGTTTCATTAGTCTGAACCTATCTGCAAAGTTCCTCATGTTAACATGCTAGTCTAAGTGTTTATTTGAAGGTAAAAAGTGATGATGCTTCAACTCAGAGAATAATAGTGAGATGAGGAAAATGTGTAGCTCCTCAGAGGACAAAAATAGAAAGGTTAGAAAGGTTAGAATATCGTCATAAGACTAGATCGACACTATGATATGTCAATGATGGAATAAAATTAGAGCTGTGACAAACAGGGATTCCACATCTTTTCAGGTACAGAATTATTTTTAGAAGCTTTTAGAAATTTCCTAGTCATATATAAAGGTAGGACTGCAGTGACATTAAAGAAGAGCTGGAGACTGTGACTATCTTACACTTTCTAGCTGCATCATATTCCTCTTCATTACTGGAAAAATTGAAGGAGATAATAAAGGTGTTAAATAAAATAAGGGTGTCTGGTGGAATGAAGATATATCAATACTAGGATTTGAGATGTTAAGGTAAACTCAAAGGAATAGTTACCTTATTTGGAGACACTTCATTCAATAATTTATTCACTCATTCAACAACTTTTTTATTGAGCAAATACAACATACCAGGGATTAGTCTAGGTATTGGGGGTTCAGAAGTACACAATAAGCACCCCCCCACACACAATTTTTTTTTTTATCTCATAGAGCTGTCAATCCATGCAGATCAGGAAGATAAACAATAAAAAATGTGTAAAATATATTGCATGACAACTGTTCAAATGTAATATAGAAGAAAAAACAAGGTGGGAGAGAGAGGTAAGAAGTGTGTGGTATCCTTCAAAATTTAAAATCATTTGATCCAAGGAAACTTCATCTGAGCCACATATCAGAGATGATCTTGTGAGTCCCAAAGGACTGGCCTAAGCAATTGCAAATGGTATGATGAGACTAGTACTAATGGAATCCAGGAGATGGGGGCTGGTTAGCAAGAGCACCAGAGCTGAGAATGCCTTTTCACTCTTGTAGAGGTCCAGAAGGTAGAGAACACTGATATTTGGGAAGCATGTGAAGATGTGTGGCTTCCTCACATTGCTTTAGTTCAAATTAATGATAAATGCGGATATGAAGTTATTAGGATTTTTTAAATGAAAATTTGCTGTCTTACCATATTTGATATGATATGAGCAACTATAAGAATTATGCAAATGATTAACATGTCTGCATGAATAAGGTAACTCTTAAGAAAGTGTGTTTGGACACATCTCAAGTCACTGACTAGAGATAATTCTCAGCAGCTTTGTGTGAACCTCACCTGTGCACCCATTCAAATACAAGGAGGCAACTCTAGGGTACCTTGAGCTGATACCAGTGGGGTTCATAGACATACATAACCCCAGGCTCTGATATGGATCTAAAGGCAGATTTCCCCGAGTTTTCCTGAGAAGGAAATTAAGTTGCAAAAGTATTTGGCCAAAGAATTTTGTGTGTGTTGTTTTTTGTGTGTGTATGTGTTTTTGCTTGTTTGATTTTAATTCTCAATATTCCACTGTTTCCGTATACTTTTAAGCTTAAAAAAGAAAATAAAATACGCTGATTTGCAAGCCTTATTTTGAATCCTCTCCAACTCCATTCCTTAAAAAAATAGGTAATAAAGATTTGTATTATACATTTACATTTATACTTTAACATTAAGATCTTTTGCAACAGATGAAAAATAAAAAATCATATTTATCAAGTACTGTATGTCTGTATTATTTTAGTGAATGATTGTTATATTTATTTTTAATATGGATCTGTACTAGGTAATTACTCAAAATATTTGACACTGATATCTAAAGGTTCATGATATTGCTACAAAATTAATACTAAGTAAAAATCCCTTATACCAAAAGGTGAAATTCAGTTTTTACCAATGTGCAATGCTCAAATTTAAATTGATTATGGTTTTGGAGGTAAATAAAATAGGAAACCTAAGTGTAAAATATAAATAAAATATAAAAGAGAAAGAAGACATGTGCCGTAGCATATTCTGTAGCAAGAATTCTTACTCTACATTCTTTAGTATTCATGTGGTCCCTGAACTTCGATGACAAAAATGTATATCCTTATTTTCACTAACCTTGAATGGAAATTACTCATTTCTTCATTTATAAGCTTAGGCAACAAACCATAGGAGGATGAGCACTATCTGTAACTTGGTCACAATAGATTCATAGACATTTTCATATCCTCTTGCAGTGATTGCAGTTATCTTTAATCATAATTTTTAGTTGTTATAATCTTAAAATTATGATAGCTATTGCCTCTTATAAGATGCTTTTGTTAATATAGTAATAAAAAGCACATATATCATTTTATAAAATTTTGTTTTTCTAATATTTTCATTATTATACTTCAATATAACTCTTTGTAATCCACTGTATTTTAATCAAATGCATTTATGCATTTAATTTCAAGAGATCATCAAAAGACAAAAAAAATTCACCAATTGCCTTTTCATACATATTTTGGGACTTAGTAGGAAACCCTCAAAAAGTATCTTAAGTTATAAATTTCCCTTACTCTGAGAGCTATGGTGATACAATGAAAAATCAATCTTTAACTTTTATAACTTGTTTATCAGGGAAAAAAAAAAACAGCTGTCAAGTGTCTCCCTAGTCTTACTTTCTTTGTGTTTGATGGTCTTGGTTGAAATAAAAATTCTTCCCACATTTCACCATTACTCTTACTTGGAGAGCTTCTGATTTCATACAATGCAGCATTTACCAATATATATTCATTATTCAATAAGATGTTCTCTTCCCTCTCTATCCCGATACTACAATTAAAAAGAAAAGAAAAGAAAACTTGAAATAACATATTTGGTGGCAATGCTTATTAAACGAGGGATGCTAATGGCTTGTACATTTTTAAACCCATTTCTTCAGATTTTAGGAAGTATGCTGTAATAGTGAGAAGGGCACTCAGGATTTCTTTTCCATCTCAATTTTCTCACTTATGAGCGTTAAGTCTTTAGGCAAGTGTTCAATTTCCTTATACATATAGGACGCTTCCTCCTTATCTGCATAATGTGGTGGTTGTAAAGTTCAAATGAAATAATGAATATAAAGTAGACTTTAACTTTTCTTTGTCGTTATCGACTAGTTTGATTAACCCAATATTCTGCATTTCTTCCTTAAAACTTACCCTTCCAGGTAATGCTGGCTCTTTGAGTGCCTAGAAAAAAATAAGCTACAGGCCAACCAGTCTGTGCACTTAATGTTTTTCCAAGTTTGCCTTGCTTATCATCTGTGATATTTCTCAAATCTATTACATCACCCATATTCATTATTATAATCATTTAACTAAAGATTACTTAAACCAATGGAATATGAATGTGAAAAGAAAGATATATGTGGTTTGGAAATTTTGAAATCCTCTAAAACAAATTTTTGAAATATGTTGTAAAAATAATTTTGTGTGATAAAGCATGAATGGTTGGAAAACCCTGAAAACACTAATCTAAGAGTTATGCATTCAGATTATTTCAAAAACATCCTTTCTTTTTAATTCAAGTTTAAAGGAACTGAATCTGGAGATTTCATAAGCTGCATTTAGGGTGTATTTTATTTGAAACAGACAAGGATCTCCAATTATTCCTGGACTCCGATGTTAGTACATATATGACTTCATAAGAAAGTAACTACACTGTTTTCAGCTATGAGCCCATTAGAACAGTAGCTAACATCACTTCCTTCACCTTTTCATTTATGTAACAAAATATTGCAGATGATATGTGCTGAGCTCTATTCTAGGTGCTGAGGATAATGAGACAAACATTACGAAATATTGTCATCATGGAGCTTACATGGAGGGAGGTTCATAGAAAATAAACTAGTACTTCCTATAGACTGTCACAAACTTCTAAGTGATGTAAAGAAAAATGAAGTAGGCTAAGGGTTAAGAGTGAGGGGGAGCTATTTTAAATACATTGGCCAAGAATGGCACCTTTGCCACGCTGATGCTTGAGTCCAGACTTGAATTATGTGACCTGAATGATTGAGTAGGGAGATATTATACCTGGCAGAGGATGTAGCAAGTACTATATCGTTAAGTGGCTGTATTTCAGTAAGAGCAAGGAGGCCTTTACCAATTGGAAGGTGCTAGGAAAAGTTGAACTGCTGGTTATGTGGAATGAAAATCAGCTAGGGCTAAGTAAAGACTTTTAATTTTATGCTGAGTTAATGGAAAGCCATTAGAGCGTTTTGGGTATAGGAATGACATGATATCATGACTTAAGTACATTAAAAATCACACAATACTAAAAGACATTAATACAATAAGAGTAGGTGAATGGATGAATGAAAATGATCTGATTCCACATAAAGATGCCTTTAAATATATTTATGCTAATATGTTTTCATTTAAAATGACATATTTAAGGAAGGTTTTATGATTACTTGCTTTAATTGACATTTATTTGAACTACTCAATCAAAGAAGAATAAGTGGATTTATGTTAAAATTAGTCAGACATATTCTATGCAGATAGTTTATCACCTTAACAGTAATAATAATGGAAAACTGTTTTGAGATTTTACTATGTATCAGAAAATTTGTTTTGCATTTTCATGCATGTTCTAATTTAACTTTCATAAACACCTGATGAGAAAAGTAATATGTTGGGTACCTGTTTTTAATGTAGAATCAGATTGTTTAAGGTTGTATTTCTGCTTTGTCACTTACAACTTGGATAACTCTATATCTGGATTATTTATGTATTATCTTTCATATTCAGCATTGTCTTCAATAATTTGGGAAATATAACAGTGCATTCCTCTTGGGATTACTGTACAGATTAAGTGACAAAATGTCATAGTTACTCTAGCACACAAAAAATAGTAGCTATTATGTGTCCCATCCCTTCAAAAAGAAATTGAGAATTAAAGAAGTAAATTTATTTGTACAAAAGCTAACATCACTTCCTTCACCTCTTCATTTATGTAACAAAATATTGCAGATGCCATGTTGAGTCTCAGGTGCAGGTCTTCAAACTCTAAAGCCCAAGATCCTCATTTTATTATCCTAATTAGTCATTTCCCGGCTTTGAATAGTTGCTTTCTATTTAATCTATAAATTCTTACAGCAATGCATTTGGAGCTTTAGAATCAATTGCTTTCAATATAAAATGGTAGACAAAATCTTCCTTCCAACTTCTTATTCTTGTCTAATATATTAGAATGACTGTGTAGCTGAAAAACATTCTCAATATTTGTGTGTTCCATAAATCCATATATAATTTCTATACAAATAAATGCATATTGTGAAGAATACAATCTATATTAAGCAAATCAATTTTATTTATATATAATAATAAATCATATAATTCATCCAAAGTGTACAATAAATGGTATTTTGTATAATCATATAGCTGTGCATTCATCACTTCAATCACTATTAGATCATTTTCATTATTTTAATAATAAAAAAAGCAAACAAGAAATTGCTTCACTTCTCAATCTCTCTATGCTTCCCCTGCTCTACATATCTGTTATTTCTGGGTATTCTTGCATATTTATTTATTTTTAAGGCAGTTTTATTGATATATATTAACATACCATACAATCTATCCAAAGTGTATAATAAATGGCTTTTAGTATAATCACAATGTTGTGCATCCATTACCTCAAAAAAATTTAGAACAATGCCATTACTCCAAAAAGAAGAACCCTTAGCAGTCACCTCTCAATCTCTCTAACCTTCCATCCAGCCTTACATAACTATTAATTTAATTTCATCTTTATAAATTGATTCATATTTACATTTTATATAAATGGAATCATACAATATGTAGTAGTTAGTATCTGGTTTCTTTCATTTAGCTTAATGTGATTTTTTTGTCTAATATTAACATCTTGTAGTATTGGTTGAATATAGATTTGCCACATGACCCCACAATACCACTATTGGGAATATATACCCAGAAGAACTGAGAGCAGTGACATGAACATTATCTGCACACCGATGTTCATAGTGGAGTTATTCATGATTGCCAAAAGATGGAAACAACCCAGGTGTCCATCAACTGATGAATGGATAAATATTCTGTGGTGTGTACACATGATGGGATATTATGCAGCTATAAGAAGAAATGAATTCATAAAGCATATGACAACATGGATGAACCTGGAGGACATTATGTTAGGGAAACAAGCCAGAAACAATAGCACAAATACTGTGTGATTGCACTACTATGAACTAAATATATTGTGTAATCTCATAGAGTTAATAACTTGAATATGGGTAACCAGAAAATAGAATGAGTTAGGGAAAGGAAATCTGAAGGTTAACTTGTGCAGACTTGGTAAAAAGGATATGTGCTATTCTTTGGAAATGAATAGAAAAGGTGAAATCACACCATTATATTTGTAACTAGCAGAACTATTATATAGGCATGACAGTGGATTAAAGGGAAAGTCTAAGGTCATGTATATTTGTATTAGTCAGCCACAGGGGTGCTGATGCAAAATACCAGAAATCTGTTGGCTTTCATAAAGGGTATTTATTTGGGGTAGAAGCCCACATTTACCAGGCCATAAAGAATAAGTTACTTCCTTCACCAAAGTCCATAGCCACATATTGGAGCAAAATGGCTGCCAACATCTGTGAGGGTTCAGGCTTCCTGGGTTCCTCTCTTCCTGGGTCTTGCTTCTTTCTGGGCTCAGTTCCTCTGCTACCTCCACAAGGCCAGCTGTAGACTATCAGGCAAATGGCTCTGTCTCTCCACGGGGCTTCTGCTGTGTCTAAGAGCCATGTGTATTCCTCTGTTTCCTTTTCCTGTGTGTTTACTTCCCAGGCTCCAGCTCAAAACTCAGCATCAGAACTCCAACTCTGTCCCTTGCCATGTCTTTTATCTGTGAGTCCCCACCCACCAAGGGACAGAGACTCAACGTCCTACTGACATTGCCCAATCAAAGCCCTAATCATAATTTAATCATACCCAGAGGAACAGACCAGTTTACAAGCATAATCCAATATCTATTTTTGGAATTCATAAATAATGCCAAACTGCTACAATATTACTAAAAGGAAAGCCAAAAAATGTAACATGGGATTGTATAACATAGTAAAACTACATGTGAAATATGAATATGGGTAAAAGTGCAAATATAAGCCAGTTTTTCTTTGAAACTAATACAATCTTTATACTAACCCATGCCAAGTGATCGAGGTTCAACTTGTGAAAACTGAGATCAGTTTACCAATTTAATGCTAAGCAATACATATTTCTAAAATATGTTTGAAGACAAGAATTTGTGAATTCCTTGAATATTAAATTGAGAAAATAGGCTAATCAAGAATAGATATCCTTAACAAAATTGTGAACATAAAATATTACTATAAGTATAAATATTTTGACAATGCTCTTTCATAGTTTGTAACAAATGTTTCACAACAATGCAAAGTGTTGTTAGTGTTAAGATGTATGGGAGCCTCGTATGATGATATGCATGCTTGTTGGTAAATTCACAAATTTTATTATACATTTATTGCTTATGTATGTTAATGTATGAATGATATACTTCAAAAAATTTACTTAAAAAAATGAGAATAGTTTTTCTCATACAAGAGAGAAATATCCCTTTGATTCTCAAACGAATTTCCAGAGTCAAGGCAATTTAAATAAAGACAGTTTAGAAGATAAATGTGGTTAAAATTTTCTAATTCATTCCAGTTGAACCTACCATTTATTCAATCATGTACTCATTAATTCACACACAGAGAAACTGAGAATAATTAATCACTGTAGAGATTTCAATATCTAAATAGAGAAAACAGAAAAGTATACATGGCTTGAGGTAAATAATTACCAAACAAATACATATATTACACATTTGCCTATTTGCAATAAATTCCAATTTTTCTCATTTCTTTTCTTGCCTTACAGAAATCCTAATTTTTTATCATTGATGATATCAGAATTATCCATGCAGATAGGCAGATAGTCATGTTTGCATCCTAAATTCCTTTTCTTATTTTATAGCTATTTGTTTGTTTCTCCTTAAAAAAGATATTGGATTAAAAGTCATTTGAATAACATTTAATGAAAATAGTTACAAAAGCATAATGGTGAGAAGTTCTGGATTTCATTAATTTTCAATTTAGATTAAGTGAAGTTTTTAAATTATATTCTCCATGAATTTTTTTTACTCTGGGAATTATCCTTTTGCAATACAATGATTTTTTTAAGATTTATTATTTATTTATTTATATATCCCCCTTTGCTGCTTGTGCTTGGTGTGTTCATGTGCTTTTTTGCATTTTTCTGTGTCTGCTTGTCTCACCCTGATGCATCATCCTGCTGAGGCAGCTCACCACATGGTGGCTTGCCTTCACCAGGAGGCCCTGGGAACCAAACCCAGGGCCTCCCATGTGGTAAACCAGAGCCCTACCAATTGAGCTACAACCGGTTCCCTACAATGATTTTTTTTTTTTTTAAGATTTATTTATTTTATT
>PVKH010003651.1:0-18245 GCA_004027955.1 Chaetophractus vellerosus
CTTGGAATCCACCCATGATCTTAAGCAACTACCTTTACAAAGTGCCTCCTTTGGACCTGAGCAGGCAATATGTAACCCTTAGATCTGCCTGTGGTTCTGTTCTCTAGTCATTCATTCTGTCAAGCAAACCAATACAGAAACACTCCCTTCCTCCTTTTCAAACAGGAGATCACAAATGTATCTAAGGATAAGATTTAAGTCCAGGCTTAAAAGTACACTCTCCCTGCCCTGCAAGTCAGATTAGCACAGTCTGAGTACAGTTCCCACCCCAAGCCACTTCTTTCCTATCTTAGTAGAACCCTTGGGGACTATATCAATCATCTGATACTCTTAGGGACATTGAGAATCAGTAAGCATCTTGCAAAGTAACACTGGAAATGGGAGAAACTTCAAAATCAGCCAGGCTTTAGGTCATTGGTCACAGGAGAAGTTGACATGAGCAGGTTCCAAAGGTTACTGGTCAAAAACCAAAACTGAATACCACTTTTGCAATGCAATGGAGACATCCTTCAACAAACATAATTCCTAAAGCCTTATATGTTCCCCATTCATCAAGTTAAGTAAACAAAATTTCACCTAAGATTGCTAAAGGAAGATAATACAAAATCCCATAAAAGAGCCCAAAGCTTTCAAATCTTGCTACATGAAATTTGATTAACTTCTGAATATAGGGTTTGATTCTCGGTGCGCTGAAATCATCCTCCTTTTCCCAAATCAATTTTCAAGTTTTATATAACTCTAGAGATAAAAACAATCCGTCCTCTACTGATCAATTTTATGCTTAGAGAAAAAGAGATATGATTATTCCCACTTCACAAAACATATCTAGGGGATTTATACATAAAAAAATAAATAAATAAAAAGACTTCAGACCATTTTTTCAAAAGTTAAAAGCCTGTAGGTTTACTTGGTCATAATCTTCAGCTCTATCAAAGTTTACTATGCAGTGGGTAGCCACCTATTTCATATTTTCATGAAGCTAGAACAAGAGTTTAAAATACAGTGGGAGGGATTTTATGAGATGTTAAATATGAATTATTCATAGAGGGGGCTTTGAAGATGCTTTAACATGTTATCAAGGATTAAATGTCTTAGTTGGCTTAAATATTTAATCAAACACAAAGACAAAATAATGAGCTCTACTATGCAGACCTATGAGTCTACAGAAATGGGCCATGACACAGGTGAGTTTTTGAAGATAAAGATGTTTTCTGTAGATGGAAGAAGGATTAAGATGCAGAATTTGCAGATATTGTGATTAAATCTCTAGGTCCTAGAGAGTCATTGAATTTTAAAACTGAAAAACATTTTGCTTTCTCATTAGCAATTACAACATTCTGTACTTCTTACAAAAGTTTATAACCCTCCCACTGAAATTTATAATCTTTGATATATTTCTTACTATTCTTAATGAGTAGACTTTAACCAAAATGTGTAAAATTTGTGGACAAAACTATGATAGTGTAATGACCAAGCTGGCAAAGAACATCAAATGGATTGGGTGGTTGGTACATATTCTACCATGAGGGGGAATATTTATGTGAATTTGGCAGACTCATCAGACTACCATTCTCCTACAGCAATTTCCTCATAAATATGGGTGATAAACGGATCAGTAAAGCATACAAAACTACAAAGTCTAAATTGACTATTTTGGAAAATAATCTCTATTCCTTGAGCTTGAGCCAAAATCAGAGCAGTGGACCAATCATTTAGTGCCACATGATTATATTGCTATTCTTCTTTTTAAAAAACCAAAACTTTTCAACATACCTACAAGAAAAAATAATCAACTGTGTTTCTCAGCAGAAGATCCAAACACAGTGGAGAAATATAAAGAGTGGATGGATCTCTTAACTGCACTATTCACATATTTTTATAAGAATGGTGGGATCTCTCACATTTGAGAATTTTGTATAGTGGGGAGGCCATGAGATTGAAAGGAGAGGAACTTGGGTTTTAGTTTTGGCTCCACGGCTCATTAGATAGCCATCTTTGCCTGTGTCTCTTGGCTTTAGTTTCCTTATCACTTAAATAGTAAAGTTCATCTTTAGGTCAATCCCAGTACTTCATGACATAGTTTCAGATGGATATTTGTTGCACTGAAGGAGCTCAAAGTACTAGTAAGTTGATGTATGATCTCACTCATAATATTTGCATTGCAAAAAAGAGTAACAGTAAACTATGTCATTAAAACAAGAAATTGAATTTTCAATGTTGAAATATTAAATATTAATTTATTCATTCACATAGTCCCTCAAAAAATCCTTACTAAACACCTATAATGTGCCAGGCACTGTACAATGTGCTAAAGATATAACTTGACTAAGGAACTTTCATTTCCCTAGGGATTTTATGTGAGAGGAGATTGGCAATTAAATACCATTGATTGCAATAGAGTTAAACAATACAACAGAGGTTTACTATGCTATAGAAAACAAAGGCATTTGCAGGGAAATATTCTGGGAAGTCTTCATACATAATGGGACAACTGTGATTAGTTTTATAGAATGATACATTTGGTGATAAGAGAGAAAGAACATTCCAGGCACATAGGACTTCATGAAGAAGGCACAGATGTGAAACAGGATGAGATGTGGAAGAAACAGTGAGTAATTCAGATTGGTTCTGGGTGATGTGCAAGGCACAAAAGTGAGTCTGAAAATGAAGGGTCTTATGGGCTGACCTTTAAATTTTGAACTTCATCCTGAATCCCTCAAAGGAGTTTAAGCAAGGAAGTTCAGGATAAGAATTTTGTTATAAAAAGATCATTCTAGCAGTAAGGAGAAGTAGAAGTAAAATGCTTTGGAGAAGCATTTGGACAAGAAGGATTTCCCAGTGTTCTTAAAACACATGGTAAAGAGCCATCTCTTCCATCTATAATTTTTAAAGAATGACATATAAAAAGAAGAATCCATGTATAATAACCAAATATTTCAAAATGCTTTCCATCATGCCCACTAAAACAGTGCCGTGTTAAGCATTTCCTACTCTTGTTAATGTACTGTATATTTTCAAAGGATTTTGCTTTCTAATTTCTCGGTTAATGTTTTGGGTTTGGCACTTGTCTCAAAGATTTATGAATGAGAATTCACTGTGGAAATTACAGGAGACAGGGACTAACAATCTCTGTGTTCTGACAAAGCCACATTCTAACAAAATGAGAATTAGTAGGTACATGGCAGTATTAGTTGAAAACGTAGCTCAAGTTAAATTCAAGCAACATAGAAAATTACAGGATCTCTTGCCTGTTTTCAGAGAAAAAGGTCAGTTCTCCAACTGTTGACAAGAAGAGAAAAAGCGAGCTTGATATTTAAGGAAAATTGCCTATGGTTTTATGGAAATATGGAGAAGGCTGGCAGCCTCCGTGTTCTCTTTTATTTAATACTAGTGATGGAGTGGAAGCAATAATTGAACACATCAATTAGAAATGCAAAGAAAAAGGATGGGAGAAAATCGTACCCATTCTCTATCACCTGATCAAAACACACAAACTCCAGTCCCAAACTGGAAAGTTTCAAAGATGTCCAGGAGGGGAACATACACCTTGCCATTAGGAATGAATTTAACTTTAATAATAATAAAGACTAGATATGGCATGACAGTAAATATGGAGCAGCAAATGATATTTCTCTAAAATTAGGAGGCAGGTGAAAAAAAATTAAAATTAAAAGAAAAAGGTGATGCAGATGAGAATATGTTTGGAAAACAAATGTAATGAGAGGAGGGTTGAGCCATTAAAGGAAATCTCAAAGGACTATTTCTGTCTCACAATCCAATGTGCCAGGGTAGAACAAGGTTGGATTAGTGGATGTAGACCTCTCAAAAATCCTCAAAATTCCATGATTCCAACACTTGTTCTACACAGTAAATTAGAACCACTGAGTCAGTAAAGTCTCCCATTAAAGGCATGATGTTTAAAACAACTGAAGTCTTAGAATATGAAAGTCATTTCCAGATTTTAAGTATAAGCACCTACTCTCCTCATTTGGGTACTAATACAAAACACCTTTTGTTACCAAAACATGGTAACATGCACATGAGGAATTCTGGGCTTTCTCATTTAAGTAAACCATACTCATGTTCCTTTGCTCTTAAGAAGAAAAGAAAATCATATTTACAGCTGTAGCCAGCAATTCCTACAAAAGAAAAAAATAATAGATATTCAAGCCTCAAGAGAGCTTTCAATGCCTGGATATGATATCTGAGGAGAAGGTTAAGCTTTAAACTCATTAATTTGATATAGTTGCATGAGGAAATAAATACCATCATAATCACCAGTGGCAGGCCCCATTATCTATTGATTCATGCTTTATTTACATCCATGTTTGCGCTAGAGAAGATGCAATTCGACTCTTACCTACTAATAAGTTGCACGGCTTCACACCACTCACATTTCAATTGCCATTGATTCATGAGAATAAGGTCAGGTTCTCAGCAAATATGAAAGTCTTTTTTACTGACTTTTACAAGCCAAGTTACTTTTAGTTTAGAGAAGCCTGTTAAACAGCTTCAAAGCATGGAGCATACTGAGGATGCCAAGGTGCCAACTTGAAATCCTAGTAAAATAGTTACACCTGCTCTCTCCCATGGTTATATGCTTCACCCTTACCTCCTGCCAACTATGTTCTTATAAAGACAAGTCTTGGGTCTCAAAGGGTAATGACCAAATGGTAGCAAATCAACCTAAAAAAAATGTATTACCACTACTGGAGACGCAACTCTTCATGCTCACCTAACAACAGGGGAACTGGGGCACTAACATTATATCATAGAAGAGTTAACCACCTCCCCCTCCCCCTGCAATTCCTCCATGATTTCTAGTTAACCTGGGAGATAAATTGGGGCAAATGACCAGTGATAAATTCAAGGATAAATTTGTTCTCATTGAGTTCTTCCTTCCCTACCTCTCGGTCCACCGAGTACTAAGTAGCACAGGACATTGTGCTTTCATTAGTGTTTAAATATTTTGCCCACAAGTATATTCTACTTTCCCTATGGGCAGGACAGTGCCCTTCCTCATTTGGTTCCCTTTCCAGTACAAACCCCAGTGCTCGGCACCCAGGTAACATTCCATATATAGGTCTTGAAATTAAGGAAAGTGAGAAGAGAAAGCAGACAAAGGACAGGAGGGAGAAAGAAGAGATATTGTGGGGTCTCTGCCATGATGTGAATAGCATGCAGAAAAATGAACTGCTGGGAAATGTTTGCTAAAAACAGAACAATCTGATCACTGATAATCAATCTATCACTGAGATATTCACAGAATTGCAAGATGCCTAGAAGTTTACTGTACTTTAAGACATTTTAGAAGACTGAGAATTTTATGGCAGGATGGTAATTTGTTTTATTTTTGTTTTGTTTTGTGTTTTATTAGGATGGTAATTTGATTATGCATTTGCTTGGATAGATAAATCACTAATCTAAAGAAAACATATGCAGAAATAAATCTCATATCTAGTTTCCTAAAATCATTAATGTTATACAACACTATTTAAATTCTGTGTAGTATCTATTATATGCCAATAGCCTATTGGCTTTACCTAATTTGATCTACAAAATATGGCCTTTTCCATGCTTACCATTTAGAGGTACCTGCCATCGTTTAAAAGGATGGAAACTGCCCAAATTGCTTCTACACACCATTCTAAGATACACCATTCACACACACACACATACATACATACACACACACATATAATATATGTATATATCCCAAGGAAAATAGAAATCTAATGGCTTATAATACACTTTCAGTCTTAGTTCATATAACTGCACGAAGGTGCATGCATACACACTCACACACAAAACACATACATATTTACATCTCCTTCAAGTATTAATCATTAATTAGGTCTCTCTCCTCTATGTTTCTTTAATATGCTTCATTCTAGCACTTATTACTGCATGATAATAATTTATTCACATGTTTTTCTTTTATACTAGGCCATTAACTTTTGATAAAATATTTTGTATTTATCTCTCTCTTCCCAGAGCCTAACCAGAACTAATATAACCCAAAATAGCTCTATGAAAAGTAAATGTATGATAGATGGAACTAAGTAATCAAAAGAAAAATTGAGTGCCTGCTTTGTATTATGCTCAGTGTTAGGAAATGTTAGGGCTGTAAAGATGAATCATATATCAATCATGGCCTGAAAAAATTTACAGAAAATATTATAACAGAGAAGGTGGTGAAAACATCAACAAGAAATACTGCAAGGGGTATGGTTAAGAATTTTTCATCAGCCTCAGTGTGGATGCTGAAAGTACAGGTATATGAGAATTATCACTTTTGTCCCAACTCACCTCAGAGACTAGGACCCCTTACAAAAGCTATTGTAAATAACATCATTCTATCCATATTTGCAAGGACAAAGACTTTTTCCATGACTTAGGTAACTTCATTTATCTGGTCATACAGGGGTTTTCATATCTCATAAAACATATTCTATTAATAAAAGGCAGTGGATATGCTGGGCATGGTAAAGTGAAGCAAGAAAGCCAGTTAGGGAATTTGGATATCTCAAACTTTTTCCACCCTAGTACCCTATCATCTCTCTAACAATCGTGAATAAATGACAACATCTGCCATTCACAAAAAATCAATCCCATCTGTTGTACCTTCTGATTTGTTGTTTGGGTGCACCAATGTAGTGATGTATAGGATGCCCTTCAGGATATAACTGGAATAAAGAGATGTTGAGAAAAGGCCTCAGGCTTGAGAGCAGTTGTAGTAATTTGTATATTATCCACCATAATAAACAAAATTAGATGTTTCTAAATTTTCCCACACCTGATGGAACAAGTAAGATAAAATGCCTCAAATAAATACAAAATGGTTTGTTGTATAAAGAAGGGAATTTTCACATGAAATTAACAACATCTTGATACCTGTGGCTTTCAAAATGCTCCCAGAAATCAAAAGCTAAATAATTTTTTACAAATTTTCTTCACATATTGAATTACATTCTTTATGCTTTATTCTTAGCAAAGGTATGTTTTAAAAAAATGTCGAGAGATAAAGAACCCTATTTAAAATTGTGGAGTACTGAAAGCAATGGCATATGATTTTGACTGGGAGCTGTGGTAGGCAGAATGGTCCCCAGAGATGCTTTAATCCTCAGAACTTGTGACTATCTTATGTTACATGGCAAAAGAAATTTAGCAAATGTAAGATTATAGACCTTAAAATAAGGAGATTTTCCTATATTATCTGGGTGGGTCCAATCTAATCACATGAGTTCTTAAAAGCAGAGAACTTTCTCTGGCTGGAGGCAGAGAGATGAAGCAGAGGAAAAATAGATTTGGATCATGAAAGGAACTCAATCCACCATTGGTGGAGTGGGGCCACATGAAAAGCATGAGAATGTAATCAGTCTCTAGGAGCAGACTGGAACCCTCCACCCCCAACCCCGACAGCCAGCAAAGCAAGGGGCATCAGTTCTATGTCTCTAAGAAACTGAAATCAGCCAAAAACAATCTGAATGAGCTTGGAAGCTGACATCTTAATTTCAGCCTTATCAGACCTTTAGAAAAGGACCCCACTGGGCCATGCTTTGCCAGATTTTTTTCCTACTGAGCTGGGAGATAATAAGGGATGTTGTTTAAAGCCACTATGCTTGTGGCAATTTGCTACACCAGAAATAGAAATCTAATACAGAAGCAATGACAATGGAGTCAGATTTTCTAAGTTCAAATCCCAGGCCCACTACTGAGCCCTAATCCTAAAAGTTTACTAATCTTGAACAAGCTGGACAACTTCTACAACCAAGAAGAAGCCAGGAATTATGTCTCCACTCTAAGCCTCTGTATTCTCACTTGGAAAATGCAGATAATAAAGACAATACCTTCCTCAAAGCATTGCTGGGCATATTAGTGAGAAACTAAAATAAATATGCTTAGCACAGTGCTAGATATATAATATGTGCTAAAGAAATATTATTTATATTTAAAATAAAATGGTATGTTGACATATTTAGCTGAATACATGACCTTGTGTCTGCTATTTTCCTTGAAATGCATCAAAATTAGTGGAAGATTTATGGATAGACAGAGGGAAGGATGGATGGATAAATATGTATCAAGTCAACATAATATGATTTTTATGAGAGAATCAAGGTAATGGGCAAATAAATGGATGCTCATTCTAAAATTCTTTCAACTTTTCTGTAAATTTGATTATTTTCATTATAAAATAGTGGAATAAAATAAAATGCATAAATGGCAGGGGCCTTTGAGCAACAAAACACCATATTTTAAGGTGCAACAGATAGTTATATTTAGAAAAATTACAAGTTTTAAGAAGAAACCTGGGTTCTAACCCTGGCTCCTCCCTTGCTCATTTCCTCTGTCCTATCTGTCTCTGATCTGAGATGTTAAAAGAATCAATTTATATAAGGAATATAATTTCTCAATAGAAAATAAAAAGTGCTATATGGTATTTTATTATACAATTAATAACTCTTCACAAAGTGATACATCTCTTCACTTAAAAGCAGGCTCATTAAATCAATTTAAATAATTCCACAACATATGCATAAAGTGACAAAATTTTACTTTCAGAGTTTACTAAATCTTATGTAATTTTGAAATTCAGGACCTAAAAATATAGATTCTAGGTTTTATATGCAGGTGCAATATATGCTAAAGATGGAAAGTTAGGAGGAAAACATTTATAGGCTTTAATAATCATACAGTAGTCACAAAGTTGACTCAAGAATTGACAAATAAATGTCAATATAAATATAAAGGTAAGTCAAAATGAAGCAGTGTAAGCACTGGATTTAACATGCACCTAGTTCCCACCAACACTCCTCAGAATATATTCAGTCGACCTAGATTTAATGTAAACTAGTTAAAAAATTATATGCACTTGTTTTAAGACACATGGAAAACTAATTGAAATTGGCATTTTTATAATTCATCTATAATAGCTTACTCGCTCTCACAGATGAGTGGGGGATGATACCATAGTGATTATGACTGGTCATTGTATTTTTTTTAATATATGCATTTTCACAATCAACTAAATTTACAGAAAATCTGCAACCCCAAGTACAATATATTTCATCATAATTAAAGAATCTAAGGAAATTCATTGATTCTACAAAGTTCAACTTGCTATAATGAGCAGAAATAGCCTAGCTACTAAAAACTAAATGCAAATGTAGTAAAATTTTGCAGGTTTGCTCCTGATCACAACCACATTTCATATGTATGAGGACCATGAGGATCCAGTCATAACTGGTTCTGAATGAAGAAAGAGAGGCAGACCCAGGGAACAAGCTATATTCCTGGTTCAGCAGCACGAATTATGTGAACAGCTAATGAGTGGGGAGGGCAAAGCAGAGCCTTTAGAGGGTACTGACTGCAGAAACTTCTTTAGCCATGGGATAAATGTACTTGTGAAAACTTGGTCTCTTCAGTCATATTCTCGTTTGAAAAATAGAAATACAAGTATCAGGACCAGATATACTTGAAATTTAATTAATCCCTCTGCACATCAACTAGAATACATCTTATTTTCTCTATGTATCAATCAGATGGCCCATTCAAAATGGGAAAATTGAGAAAGATTTAAAAGGTAATACGGGACTATTTATAAAGATGTAGGCAGAGTTGAAGAACTCCACAAGTGATGGTGAATCACCCTGGGGCTAGCAAGACTGTCATTACCATCCTAGGCCTGAAGAGATAGAAGAAGATTCCATTACCAGAGAGAGCTGCAACCACAAGAGAAGCCTTTGGTTGAGAGATGAAGCTACTGCCAGTTTCTGGTTCAGCAGGGAGGGAGATGGAGGAATAAATACAGAGACCTCTCTCCCCTCTCCTCTTCTGTTCTCCTGCCAGTTCATCCAATTGGCTGAACCCTACTGGGATACAGGGGAGAAAGGATATGGGGCATTGAAGTTACCTTGCAGAGAACAAAGGAGGGGATCTGGAGAAGCAAATGAAGAATATCCAGCACCTTTTCTATCACCCAAAATAACTCATTCTCTTAAACACTATCAGTGAAAAAGGGAGATCTGAAGGGGAAAAAATGGAGGAGGATTCAAAGCACAGTACTAGAAGAACTCTACTGCTCCTCCCCAGAGGCTAAGCCAGGAAGTTCAAAGACTCACCTAATGTTAACTGAGCCCAGTCTTCCCCAAGGGCGGTGAAAATTGAACCATTATCATTAATCGTTTTTAAAAACGCACATAGGTATATAATGTCATTATGTCTGTTTTATACTGACTTTTTAATGGTAAACACTACATCCATTTCAAGCTATATTCCCAATAATTTATTTAGTTGTTCTGTCACACCTGTTTAAGATTGTAAATGGCTTAGCTGTGTGTTCCCATCTTTGGAGATATAACAAGCTTGAATCTCCAGTCTGCCATTTACTAATTCTGGAATCTTTGGGCATCTAATTCTCTATTGTGAGATACAGATATCAATATGTACATCATAAGGTTTTAATTTTTTGTCAGTGTTGCTAAGGTATAACTTACATACAATAAAATTTACTAATTTTAAGTATACAATTAGATGTGTTTGAACAAATATATACAGTAATGTAATTAACAACAATTGTGATATAGATCATTTCCATCACCCCCAACTAGAAACTCATGCCATTTTACAGGCAATCACTTTGCCATATTCCTGATAACCACTGATGTGCTTTCTGACAGTATAGATTTACCTCATAGTTTCATATAAACAGAATCATGCAGTATGTAGACTTTAGTGACTGACTTTTTCAATATAAAATCCTTCGGTTGTTCAGTATATCAATATTTACTACTTTTTATTACGGATAGTACTCTATTTAATAGATATACCACAATTTGTTCATATTCACTCGTTGAGACACATTTGGGCTGGGTTATTATGAATAAAGCTGCTGTGAATATTCTGAACCAATTCATTGTACAGACATATGTTTTCATTTCTCTTGGATAAATACCCAAGAGTGTAATTTCTCAGTCATGAGATAAGTTTATGTTTAAATTCATAAAAAACAACAAACTGTTTTCCAAAGTAGATGTACCATTTGCATTCCCACAAGCAATGTACGAAAGATCCATTTTTCTCTATGCTCATCAACAGTTGATATTGTCAGTCTTTTTAGTGTTAGCCTATTAGAGGGTGTATAGTGTTATCACATCCAGATATTTATTTTCATTTTTCTAATGAGGTTGAACATCTTTCCAAAAGTTTTATTATCATGAATCTTTTTACATGAAACATCAGATCAACTGCTTTACCCACTTTTAATTCTTATTGTTGAATTTTTAAGAGTTCTTCATATTTTCTGTACAAGTCTTTTTAATCAGATACATATTGTGGAGACATTTTCCCCAGTATATGGCATGTACTTTTAAATATTCATAACAGTTTCCTTCAAAGAATAAAATTTTTTAACTTTGATATAGTACAATTTATCCTTTTTTTCTTTAATAGTTTGTGACCTTTTTGTCTATTTTTATGAAATTTTTGCCTAAACAATGTCAGTAAGAGTTCTTCCTTTTTTCCCTACAAGTTTTAAAGCTTTAGCTCTTGCATTTAAGTCCATGATTAATTAAGAGTTAGATTTCTGTATGGTGTGAGGAAAGGGTTGAGATTGATTGATTTATCTATATATTTAGTGGCTACCCAAGTTTTCCAGTACTTCTTTAATTTCTCTTGAATCCAAGGTTTTGGCAGAAGGGCCAGGATGTTTGACAAGAAAGTTAGAATCTTTGAACAAACTAAATTAATAGCTGACTCTTATTTACTTTAACAGATACTTAGAGCAAATTTGAGACAAACTTTTAAATTAAAACTTTTATTTTCTCTATTACTAATGGGGAAAGCTTTTCAGGATATTCTGGACCAAAACAATATAAGGAAAGAAAGATATATGCTGGGAATAAATAACACTTTATTTTGTGAAAAAGCACTGCAAGTTAACTACAGTTTCACTTGAAGACTATAATTTATCAAAATTGCCTTGAACTATGTTTCTTTCTGTTTTCAAAAGAAAATTAGTTGAACTTATATTTAGACTAGAGTAACAGCCTTTTCTTAATTAATCAACTGTTCATTTGGGTTTCAGGGCTCTTTTAGAGATTTTCAACAAGTCTAAGGCCCATGAAGACTCATACATCCACAGATCACAACCTTTTAAACAAATGGTGAGAAATTCAGCAACACTGAGTTACAGATATCCAAAAGTGAATTTTTATTTTTCATTTTACTGGCTTTGATTCCCTCCAGAAATCCTACTAGCTGGGGAAGTATGAACATTTATTCAGTCATAAATGACTTCCTGGCTTCATCCATCACTGAAGAAATTTCTCTTTGAATTTGCCTTCTGTAATAAAAATTATTAAATTATTTTTTCAGTTTTAAAGGATACTCGAGACTTCATAACTTCAAATACAACAACCTAACTAAGTCTGTGGAGGAAAGAAAAGATTTTTAGCAAGTAATTATCTTTAATAGCAAAAAAAAAAAAAAACCTTCAAGCTATGGTTACCAGGTATAGCACAAATTGAAAAATGTGTAACTCAATGATTTTTAACAAAGTATGTGATTTTAAGGGAGTAATGTTTGTGTAGGGGGCTTTATAACTAAGCCCAGAGGCTCAGTGGTATTACTTCTCCATCATTCATGTCTGATAAACAGCCACTGCATTTCTAATGATTTTCAGAAAAAGAAAGTTTTTAAGTATCTTTTCACACCAATTCCAAAATTTGTGCTAAGACACTGCCAGGAAAATCTCCCTGATTTATCCCGACATATTCCTAATTCTAGAACTGAATCACTTCCCTTAAATTTCCCTGAGTTGAGATGACTAATAATATCCCTCCATTTTCTCCGTAAGAGTTCTTCAAAAAATTGAAGATCAGTCACTATGCTTCATATTTAAATTTGGTTACCATTTGAGCACCACTACTGAAGGCTAAACCGTATGAAAATGGTCCAGTGAAGGGGGCAGTGTGAAATGAGACCCAGAAATAAAAGAAATGGATTTCTATTCTGCTTCTGGATAGACCTGAGCGAATCATTTAACTTATTCATTCTTTGATTAAAATGGGAATTCATTCATTCAACAAGTATTATGGAACATATACCCTGTACAAGAAACTGGGCAAGACATTAGTGACAGAGTGATGAACAAATGAGACATGGTTCTTGTCTTTAAAACAGAGTAATGGGGATGAACAACTTAAAAAAGAGAAAAGAAAAGAAAGAAAGAAAAGGCAGATGTAATTGGAGGATAAGGGTACTAACTGAGCAAATGAGCACATAACAGAGGGCATTGGTTAGTATTTATCCTACTTCAATAGGCATGAAATGTTGAGCAAATAAAATATGTCAAACATGAGAAAAACAGTATATTATTATCTCCAATGGTGATAAAAATGTGGCTGGGCAGTTGTCATAGTCTCCTGACAGGTCAGTTATTATCTACTTAAACTCTTATAGTTAGAACTACAGCACGTTAAACTGTCTATAATAGACATATGTGAATACTTTTTGAATGAAGTATATTTATATTGTAAAGATATACCTATATTGTGTTTCTACTCTTACCTTAAAAGCACATTATAAATGAGACACATGTGCTTCTTTGCAACACAGAAGGCATGATATCTATGCTTTTTGAAACAAGAAGTCAGTTCTACTAAAGTTCTTCAGAATATCAACTATTATTTTAAACATGAAGTTGAAATTGCAGAAAAGTAGGCATGGCTGCATGACCACTTAACTGTAATCAAATGTCTAAGTTTAGTGTTGGAACATATTTTGATGCACCATTTCACATATTTACAATAACGTCACTGCTCCAAACTGTCCGTAGGCTCAGCAAGGAAGAGAGGACATTATTATTCCCTCTTCATAGATCAAGCAAATGTTTTGCTTAGACTCTGAATGGATTCTGCAAGCACTAAGATTAGTAGCTCTTTTAATGTATTGTCAGTCTCTCTAGAAATATCTATACATGGACAATTAATTGATATCTTACGGTTACAATTATTTTACAATAAATTTTCTTAAAGCCTACTCAGAAAATACTTTCAGCCTAATATGAAATGTGATATACATTTACAAGTAATGAAATCACGTTTGCTTTAAATGTTCTAAAATTCAGAGTCAAACAAGAGTTTTCCACAATTAGTCTGATTAACTGGGTTTTATATGATTATAATTACACTCACAAAAAGGAATAACTTTTAGTAAACTCATCCATAACCAATCAGATGATTTTCTTCTAAATAAATACAAAACATTTTCCCATTTGCACTCTCACATGTTACATAGCCAAGTCACTAAGCCAAGATTTTACTGATTCCTATGACCTAGGATTACAAATTCCTGTTCCCCTTAGAACCCCTACCCACAACTACATAGCAAATGGGAATAAATCCAAGACAAAACAGATGGAGAATAGCTGGGCTCATCAGGCAACATTCCAGGTGTTTGTTTCTGGGAAAATATAAGAAAAAGTAATGCCACAGAATCCCTGACTCTTATGCACTCACGGCTCTGTGAAAATGTGATAATGATGGTAGTTAAATCAATGTGTCCCTCTTTGCTATAGGACATACCTGGGTTATTTCATTCATTCACTCAAATATTTAGTGCATGTAGACTCAATGACTAGCTTTCCTAATATTAATGATGACCTTAAACTGTTTCTAAAGAAAAGAAAAAAGAGGTAAATAGATAGCTAAATTAAAAAAAATAATAGACCTATCGCCAAACTTCAGACACTGTTATGAAAATAAATATTTGTAGTCCAAGAGAGAATTTTCAAACTATGATATAGTATTAACATTATAGGAAGTCCTATAATTACAGAACTTTTGATAAAAGCGTATTATTGAAAATCAAAGGGAGAAGATGTAAGGGCATTATACATTGATTATATGGTAAATGGCTTTCCTTGCTATTCCAAAGATCACATTGATCCACATTCACAGAGAATTGATGGCTATTTCAATGGTCATAATCTCTGCCCAATCATTTCCTCATTCCAATGACCTATCTTAACTATGAAGAATAACATAGTTTCATTATAACATCACATTTTCCAACATTAATTGTGTGCTACGGATAATGTCACCCTACACGAACCCTGGGCACGACTGTATTCTGTTTCTGTTTTCCTTTGACAATTTTGAAATCTATTTAGAGGGAACTAAGCATTTTTCATTAACTATATCACACTTACCTTCAATTTCTTTTCTCTAATCTCATGGGAAAGTTGTCCCTCCAGGTAAGACCAATCCATCAATTTAAACACTCAATACAAGGTCTCTCATTTCCTCTCGATTCATCTCTATTAGTCTTTCTTTTGTATATTTAACCTTTCTCTTTACTGTCACCTTCTCCTTGTGGTACAATAAACCCAAGTCGTCCCCCCGCGCCCCACCGCTCCATTCTTTAAAATAAAACATTTCCATTAGTCTGAATGCTGCCACCACAGCACTCTCAACCAATTGCAAGTTTCCTCTTTCCTTTTCAGTCAATCTAGTGATATCAGCCTACTCTAGCTGTCTTCAGTTTTTCCCTCCTAACTCTTCTTCAAACCACCTTGCCAAGGTCATCAGTGACCACCTCACTGTTAAGTCAAATGGACACTTTTATGCCTTATATTCTTCTCTTTTGGTCATAATGCTGTCACCTTTGGCTCTCTCTTACCTCACTGGCCGTTCTTTTAAGTCTCCACCCATAGGCGCATTCTCTTTTTATCTCTTAAATACAAGTGCTTCAAAGATTCCATCCTGAATCTTTTTCTCTTCACACTCTCCACACACTTCTCCTATACTCCTATACTCCTCTAGTTTTAACTATACATACGTAATAAAGACTTTTTACAACTACAGATGCATTCCAGGCTTCTTCCCAAAGTTCCAGGATCCTGTGTACAGACACAAAGTAGACATTTCCTTCTAGATAGCCCATAAGCACCTCAAATTGAAAATGTTCCAAACTGAAGTTACTATTTCCTATTTACAATCTCAGTTGGTAGTATATCTTACCTTTCTAGACTACTCTTTACCCCATTTCTCATTTCAGAAAGTCCCATCAGTTTCATATCTACTGTCCCATATTTTCATCATCATTGCTTTAACTCAGGTTCATTTTCTTGGAGTAGTCTAATAGCTTCCTAGTAGGCCTTAATTTTTCCAGTCCTCAATCCCTCAATCATTTTTTCCACACACACTTAAAAGGACCACGCTTAACATAAATTTGATCATATTACTTTCCTTATTTAAATTCTTCAATTTTGAAAACTCCAAACTTTCTAATCTGCGTATCCAAAAAAATACACTTAATTTGCAAGTCAAGAACTCTTCCTGAATTTTCTTTTTTTCTCTAATTCTTCACCAAGCCCTGTCATTCCATGGCACCCTTACCCATCCATTTATTTCTATCTCCATCACTATCATCCTAGTCTAAGCTATTATCATCTGTCCTCTGAAATACAAAAATAGCCTCCTAAAAGGTCATCCAAATTCTATTCCTACTTCCCTAATATAGAGTCTCCAGAGAGAGACCAGCCAAAGCAGTAGTTTTAAAACCTAAATCTGATCATACACTCCCACCCCCACTTCTGGCTACAGGTCCTCCACTCTCTTCTTTGACCTCATCTCCTACTACTCTGGAATTTTCTCATTCCTAAACCACACAAACCTTTCACCCACCTTAGAGTCTTTGTTCTAACAATTCTATTTGTCAGGAGTGTTATTTTTCCTAGATCTTCACATGTCTTCCTTATAACTCAGATTTTACCTTAAATACCACTACCAGTAAAGATCTTTCATGTTCACTCCCTTTTGTAATATGTATTGCAATATTTCTTGCCTACATAGGGTTCCTGGGAAAAAAATCCAAGCTGCCTCATACTCCCAAGGCTTGGCATATACTAGTCCATCTGCCTGAAATTACTTTCACTCATATGTGTCCACTTAATTCTTATTCATCCTCTAAAATATTCCATTCCAAGTACGATATCCTCAAAGAATTTAGAGATGACTTTTTCCACAGTTATTTGCATGTGCTTTAATTTCTGAACTTATATTAAACTCAATTTATATTTGCCTGTCTGCTTCCCACATACAGCATAAGAGTCCCTGAAAGAGTATGTCTTAGTATATTTGTGTCTCCAGTACTAAATATAAGTTTATTGAATTGAATGCTAATTTAATTCATTCAAAAAATTATACTGAACCTCTATTATGTCTCCAAACCACTCAGGGAATAAAAATTAGTATTTGAGAGAAGGAAGAAAGCAGACAGATAAGTGACAGATGGCTTTGTAGTTTAGTGACTGGATAGCTTCTCACCAGATCCATTTCCTGTTCTTTCTGGATGCACCTAAACTATATTTCACAGCCTTTTTTGCAGGTAAGTGTAACCATGTTATTAAGTTCTAGTCATTGGGGAATTAATGGAAGTGAAAGGCATTGCTAGTGACAGGCCTAGTCCATGAACAGCTTCTACGCATGATCATCCACACATTTTCCTTCCTCTGTATGTTTGGAGTGGAGAGGATCCCCAGCACGACCTTGAAAGCTACATGTCAAAGGTGTGGGAGCCCCAAGATGTAAGGAGCTTGGGTTCATGAATTATCATGTGGAGGAGAGCCACCCAAACCGAAAAATCCACATCAGACTTTTTTTTTCTTTTTCTTTTTCTTTTTTTTTATTATATATCCCCCCCTTTCTACTTGTTCTCGCTGTGTTCATTTTTGCGTTCTTCTGTGTCTGCTTGTCTCCCCCCACTGTTGCGGCAACCCGCCGAGTCAGCTCACCATGCGGCGGCCTTGCCTGCTCGTGGGCGGCCTTGCCCTGCCCATGGTGGCTTTGCCCTGCCATGGGGGCTTGCCTTCTCAAGGGGGTTCGGCCGCTCAAGGAAGCCCCAGGAACTGAACCCAGGGCCTCCCATGTGGTAAACCGGCGCCCTACCAATTGAGCTACAGCCAGCCCCACACATCAGACTTTTAAGTAAACAAGAAATAAACTTTTATTTTGTTCAGTCACTGAAATCAAAGTTTTTGATTGTTTTAGCAGCAATACCCTAAATAATAAACCCTGCAAAGGTTAATATTAATTTATGATTCTTAGTCACTGCCTGTGCTCTCGCCATAACTGAACATTTGTGTGACTCCCAAATAAAGGAAATGAAATTGGTAATGCAAATTTCATATCTGTCATAACCAAATTCTTCATCAGACCTAGAAAAAATGAACTAATCAA
>PVKH010003652.1:0-24613 GCA_004027955.1 Chaetophractus vellerosus
TCTTAAATTTCTCCCATGTTTTGAAACATCATTATGTTAACATTAACTGTTATTTATTATTTTTAAAGATATTTGCACTCAAGAAAAGAAAAACAATAGGCTCCTGGTTCTAACCTGGCCCTGCTATTACCTAATTCTAAAATATTTTACCTGGTTCCTTTCTTCTCTTTGAGTTAGTGTCTTCATTTCTAATTAGAAGAAATTGTAACTAGATAGTCTCTAATTCCTGTACATCTTTAAAATACCATAATTCTGTTTATCCCTAGAAATTGCATAGCATAAAGAATTTTTTAAAGTTTTGAGGAGCTATATAAAAAACAGACTTCAGGCAAGGTTAAATGAAAGCTAAGGGAATCAACCTTTCCAACTCTCCCATTCATTACCATCTAAATAGCACACTTCCTTTTCAGTCGTCCCCTTGGACCAGCCCAAACTTTTGAACAGTCTTGACCAGAGTTACTTATTATATCGTTCATTGGATGCTCTCATTTACATTTTCTAAAGTGGCCCCAAAAGAATGTGTCAAAGAATGTATTTAATATTACACTAAAATGCCTTATCAGGCACATTAGGAAATTGATACTAATGGCACTTCTCCAGAGAGCTGGAACAATGCTAATGGTCCAGCACTTGTCGCCGTTTTGGCAAAGTCTAAATTAGTTTCTAAAGGTCTCTTTTAAAACAAAATATGTTCTTAGAATTCTTTGCAAGACACTACTGATTTTTAATGCATCACATTCTCTCTGTTTTTAAAAAAAATATTCATCATGCAAAAGGTTTATAAAAATAAGAGTCATATAGTTTTAAGGCTGTAAGGAAAAACAAAAGTCTTGTCAAAATCTTAATTTATCTTCCATGAAACATCTGAACTATATTTTTTAAAAATCTGAGTCATATCACATAATAAATCCTGCAAAGAGCTGTTGAGTTATAATGTCACACAAAGTCCCTCTGTCCTAATAAATTGTCTGATTTGTAAAATTATGCATTAGTGAATGGGGACATAATATTTGGAAATGAAAAAAAAATACAGTTTTTTTTTGTACCTTTCATTTGTGATCAATTATACTTGCATAAATCTGCTGGTATTTCAGAATTGGATCCAACAGGTCAGCACTTGTCAGTAAGTAAACTGTTAGCACAATGTAAATTAGAGTTTTGGAGCTAGTCTTCTCTTTAAGTCCTATAGGACATCATTTAGCACATTGAAGTGGCGGTTGATTAAATGGTACCACTGTGACCTGAAAGGAAGAACATTCCTCACAAATTTCATAGCATTTCCTAGGACTTCAGGGATTGTGTGATAAGACTTGGTTCATTTCTAGTTACCCTGCTGAATATATCAATTTATTATAAAAATTCAAAGTAATTATTGTCTATAAATTGTCATCAATTATGTGAAAGCTTTGCATGGCAATTATTTTAAGTTTCTTTAAATTATTTATTGTACAGTTAATTAGTATAGTAAGTCAATACTGAGTAATTTATTAGCATTTTAATAGGAGGATTCAAGAATTCATGAAAAATCTGAATTCATATTATATTATAGTGCCATCATTCTAACTGAAAGAATACTAAATCATTTCTCAATTTCATTTTAAATATGACACATGCAGTGCTCATTAAGATATATCCATGGAAGAAGGTATCATAAATTGAAACAAATTTTCAAATTACTTTATAATAAAAGGTTAACTTTCTGACAAAGGGTCCAGTGTAAAATACTTAGATAGAATTAGAAAAGCCATATTTAATTTATTAACGTGATGTACCTGTACACTATATACCCACACTTTACAAAAGTTTGTATAAGGCATTTAAGCAAAAGTATACCACATGTAATATTATTTAATATTATAGAATATTGCTGAATAGATAAAGAATGAATTCTGAAAGGGAATCTTTCATATAGCAGAAAAAAAAGAAATCAAGCTTGTTAGTAGAAGTAATAGGTTTCTCTCTCCTGATCTCTCTCTCTCTCTCTAACCATCCCCTCCAGCTTTTTCAAGATTATTGATGAGGTAGAATATGTGAATGTGCATGTTGTCTCTGTGTGTGTGAGTGAGAGATAATCCTATTACATTTTCTACCCTAAAGAACCAAGCAGATACCATAGAGTACAAACAGCAATTTTGGATGTCCTGGATATAGTTTGTCATTGATGTTTACTTGAATTTAACATAAGGAAACAGTGAAAATGAACTAAATGCAGAAAAGAACTAAATATGTATATACAGTAAAAGATAAGTTTTTTAAAAAGAGAAGGGTTTGTGATACTATGCTACTTATTCTCAATCATTATGATAAATCAGGAAAGAAAAAAAAACCTATTTCCAGAGAATCACACATTCATTGCATATTTGAAATGGAGGTGATTTAGAGATCATCAGATTTAATCTATGCTTTTTTTGTTGTTTTTAGGTACCAGTGTTCAGGGATTGAATCCAGGGCCTCGTATGTGGGAAGCCAGCACTCAACCACTGAGCCACATCAGCTTCCCTGAGTTGGTTTTTTTGCTTGTTTAGCTTGTTTTTTGTTTTTTGTTTTTTTCAGGAGGCACCAGAACCGAACCTGGGACTCCCATGTGGGAGGCAAGCACTCAACCACGTAAGCCACATCCACTCCCTAATCTATTCATTTTACAGATGCTATCACCAAGCACAAAAGTGACTCAATTGAGATTTTATGAGGTTTATATGGAAGAATGATCTACAAGTAACCTGAAATTCAATCTACTATTGTTTTCAATGTTTCCCTGGACCATAAGCTCTAAGTTCAGAAATATTTTCAAATCACAAGAGTTGATAAAAAGGCTTATATCTAACAAATGCTTATTATGTATATACAAAGTGATTTACTTGGCTATTGCTATGTATTTAACACATTTTTTAGATTTTAATCACATAAAATAAGTGAATCAACCAGTTGATTACTAGAATGGCAGTTGCTTTCATGTATCAACTTATCTAGGTTATGGTGTCCTGTTGTTTGCTTGAGCAAACACTGGCCTGATTTCTATTGTGAGGTAATTTTATAGACGAATTTATATCTTTAGTCAGTTGGTTGCATATACAATCAACAAAGGAGATTCTGTGTAGCCATGTGTGGAGTCTCCTCATGCAATCAGTTGCATTTCTTAAAGTAAGTGAAAAAGATTTCAAATATTAGAAATAAAGCATTTCTGCAACTTCTTCAACCAGCCATATTCTAGGATGTACAACTTCACCTTCATCAGAGTTTGGTTGTGCCAATTCTCACATTCACATGAACAGATCTCATATATCCAGATTTTGGTACTAAGAATGGTTCTTGAAAAACAAAATCTTAGAGATGAGATTTTTGACTTGGTTTTTGGGTTCTGGAATTGGTTCTCTAATCTGATTAGATTAAAAGATGCCAATGATTCTATTTCCAATGATGAAGAAAGCACTGATAATCCATGATGGTGTGAACTGGCAATAAAGATAAGCAAAAGATCACCATTGGATACTTCTAATCAAATGCTTATAAGAGGCAAGGATCTGGGTGATAGCGTATTTGATACCTAAGCAAAGTTTTGTGGAGGAAAAGGCTTCAAATTCCCAGCTCAAGTGATGAATGAATGACTTTGAAAGTTTCTATGTGTTCCCTGAAAGAAACTCTTATTTCTTTGTATTAGTCACAATTCTTAAGGAAACAAGACCAACAGGAGATATCTCTAAATATTATGAGATTTCTAAAACTGTCTTAAGTGATTGCAGGGATGCATGAGTCCAAATTTTGTAAGGCATGCTGCAAGCTGAGAAATCTGATGAAGATTTCCAGTGAGTTCTCCAGGAGAAGCTGGCCGGCTGAAATAGAGATGGAAATTGTCCCTTATGACTGCTGAAATCATCACTTCTCCTTTTAAGGCCTTCAACTGATTAGATGAGATATCTCCCAATGTTGAAGCCAGTCTCCTCAGTTGATTATAGAAGTAATCAGCCAAATATGCAGTCAACTTACTGAAGTACACAAAATGTCCTCACAGTAACAATTAGGCCAGCATGTGCTTGACCAAACAACTCGGCACATTACTTGGCAAGTTGACACATGCGTTTAACCATGACAACTCATCCCTTGTCAACTCAGCAGCCATACACATCAACTCAAACCATACTTAATCTCAAAATAAAAACAATAATAGATCTATTTTTCTCCTAACAATACTCTAATGGACAACCAGAAATACACTAAAACTCTCCAAAATAGGGTGCAACTCATTGGGCAATATTCACTTTTAACTTGATATCCTATGACTTAAATGCTATGCCATGAAACTAATGCAACTTGTGTCACATGATAAGGGAATAAGATAGGGAAGAAAACAAACCTATTTCTTTTATATACATATGCAAACTGTAACTGGTCACATGGTCATACCTTCTTTCACTATCCTTTCCATGTTCCTGTTACCCTCAGCAAGCACCTCAGCTGGTGGTGGTTCTTCCACTGGTGGGGTGACCCACATCTTCATTCCTGAAGTTTCTGAGCCATTGCTATTCTTGTCTGGATTGGGTTGTTGCAATTTTCCATTGACTTTAATCACAGGGCATGGTAGTATTAAGATATGCCTTAGAAGATACTCTGTATTCCAGACAAACTCTTCTTTACCTCCATTGTGTAGTTGCCATCTTATTTCCCCTTGATAATCAGGATCAATCACCTTAGCCAGTACAGTAATTCCCTTCTTTGCCTTTTGATTCAGAAGCATAAGAAGCCCCAAGTGACCAGGTGGCAGTGTTAACTTCCAATGCAATGGAATAGTTATGCCTCAGGGTGGAAGCACTTCTCCTTTTGGAAGTAAGACCTGTAGATCAGTAGAACTTAAGATTTCGGGGACAGGAAGCAAAATTTTTTCTACTGGATTGCTAGGGTTAATAGTGTGTGGTGCTACTCCCATTTCCACCCCTTGATATCTAGACCCATGAATCCTGGCTCTGGGAGAAATAGCACCATAGAGCAGATGTTGTTTAGAGCATACACAACCTCCTGGAGAACACAGCTCTAGCCTTGATAGGTATTGTCACATAATTGGTGCTGTAATTGAGTTTTTGAAAGGTTATTCCACTGTTCCAAAAATCCAGCTGCTTCAGGATGATGGAGAACAAGGTAAGATCAGTAATTCCATGATCATGTGTCCATTCCTGCACATCATTTCTGTGAAGTGGGTTCCTTGATCAGAAGCAATGCAATGTTGTGCATAATACCATGATAGTGGATTAGGCATTTTGTAAATACATGGACGGTAGTTTTGGCAGAAGCATTGCATGCAAGGAAGGCATGTATCCAAAGTATGTGTTTATTCTAGTTAGAACATATTTATGCCCCTTACATGATGGAAGTGGTCCAATATAATCAACCTGCCACCAGATAGCAGGCTGATCACCTTAGGGAATGGTGACATATTGAGGACTGAGTGAGAGTCTCTGCTACTGGTATATTGGGCACTCAGCAGTGGTTGTAGCCAGGCCTGCCCTGGTGAACAGAAGTCCATGTTGCTGAGCTCATGCATAAGCCCCATCCTTACTACTATGGCCACTTTGATCATAAGCCCATTGGGCAACAGCAGGAATAGCTGGGGATAAAGGCTAATTGCTGTCCACAGAATGGGCCATCTTATCCAGTTGATTATCAAAATCTTCCTCTGCTGAAGTCACCCTCTGGTGAGCATTCACATGGGACACAAATACTTTCATGGTTTTTTTCTTTGCCCACTCAGAAAGAACTACCCATAAATCTTTTCCCAGACTGCGTTGTCACTAATTTTACAATCATGTTCCTTCCAATTTGCAGACCATACAGCCAAACCATTGGCAACAGCCCGTGAATCAGTGTACAAATGTACTTCCACCTATTTCTCCTCCCAAACAAAATGAAAAACCACATGCACTGCACGAAGTTGTGCCCAGAAAGGGGATTCCTCATCACCACTATCCTTTGTGGACATCCTTGAAAAGGGCTGCAGTGCTGCTGCTGTCTACTTTGGGGTAGTATCTGAATATCATGCAGAACCATTTGTAAACCAGGGCTGAGTTTTCTCTTCCTCAGTCAATTGTGTGTAAGGAACTCCCCAAGAGGGCATAGCTGTGGGCTGGAAATAGATAGTAAGGGGTCAGAAGTGGTGACAATGGGCATTTGGGCCATTTTCTTGTGTAACTTAATTGTGCATTCAAGGCCCACTCGAGCCCTATCTCATATATGCACTTCCATTTTATGATTAAATGCTGCTATGCACAACCAACTTTATGATTTAAAGCATATTACTTAACTAAAGTGGTAAAAAGTAGCATAGTACTGGAATCAAGATAGATATATTAACCAATGGAATAAAATTAAGTGTTCAGAAATGGATCCTCAAATTTATGGCAAAGTGATTTTTGACAAGGCCAGAACAGTCTATTCCACAAATGGTGCTGACAGAACTGGATAACCATATCTAAAAGAAAGAATGAAGATCCCTATTGTGCATACTATACAAAAATGAACTCAAATTGGATAAAGCACCTAAATATAAAAGCTACAACCATAAAACTCCTAGAAGAAAATCTAGGAAAAATCTTTAAGATCTTGTGGTAAGTGGTAGTTTCTTAAACCTTACACCCAAAGCATGAGCAATGAAAGAAAAAATAGATAAATGGGAACTCCTCAAACTTCCACTCTCTTGTGCTTCAAAGGACTGCCAAGAAAATGAAAAATCAGCCTACTCAAATGGAAGAAAATATTTAGAAACCACATTTCTGATAACAGTTTAATATCCATGTTATATAAAAAGATTATACAACCCAATGGTAAAAAGACAAGAAACCCAATTTAAAAATGGGCAAAAAACTTGAATAGACAATTCTCCAAAGAGGAAATACAAATGAACAAAAAGTACATGAAAAAATGTTCAACATCATTAGCTATTAGGGAAATGCAGATCAAAACTACACTGAGAGATCATTTCACACCTTATAGCATAGCTATTATGATAAAAACAAAAAATTATAAGTGCTGGAGAGGATTTGGAGAAATAGGCACACTCCTTCACTGCTTGTGTGAATGTAGAAAGGTGCAGCCTTTGTGGAAGATAGTTTGGTGGTTCCTCAAGAAACTAAATATAAAACTGCTGCATGATCCAGCAATCTCATTACTAGGAATATATTCAGAAGAACTGAAAGCAAGGATATGAACTGACATTTGCACACTGATGTTCATAGCAGCATTATTCATAATTGCTAAAATATGGGAACAACCCAAGTGTCCATCAACTGATGAATGGATAAACAAAGTGTGGTGTATACATACAATGAAATGCTATTCAACTGTAAGAAGAAATGAAATCTGGTTGCATATGACAACATGGTTGAACCTTGAGGACATGATGTTGAGTGAAATAAGTCTGATACAAAAGTACAAATATTATATGGTCTCACTAATATGAACTAAAATGATAAGTAAACTCATGGAGGTAAATTCTAGAATGTAGGCTACTAGGAAATTGCATGGGAGCTATTGCTTAATATATGTAGTACTTTTAATAACTTTGAAAATGTGTGGAAATGAATAGAGTTGATGGTAATACATTATGGTGAGTATTAACAACACTGCTGATTTATAAATGTGACTGTGGCTGAAAGGCATAGTCTGTTGGTATATTTCAATTGAAAGGAAGCTACAGAATAATGTAGGGACTGTATAACAGTGATTTTGGTGGTGGATGAAGATTGTGGTTAATAGTATAAGTAGAAGAATGATCTTCCTTTACAAAGTGTTAAGTATATGGTGCTACATGGGAAAATTCCAACTAATGTAACTTATAGATTATAGCTAACAGTAACATTGTAATATTTTGCAGCAATAGCTAAGAAGTTGTTATATCAACCCTAAGAGACAATAATAGGTGAGTGTAAGGGGGTATAGAATTTTTCTTTTAAGAATAGCTAATGAAAGATATCCAAATAATCTCCTTAATAAGTTCAATGAGATGGCTAAAGAGATTAAAAATGTTAAGAAGACACTGAATATAAAGAAGAATTTGAAAGTTTGAAAAAGAAAAGTAGCAGATCTTATGGGAATGAAAGACAAAATGGAAGAGATTAAAATACATTGAGGTGTGTAATAGCAGATTTGAATTGGTTGAGAACAGAATAAGTGAATTGAAAAGCAGAACATCTGAATTTGAAAAGACAGGAGAACAGAAAAAGAAAATAATGAGAAAAATGGAACAGAGTCTCAGGGAATTGAATGACAATGTGAAATGCACAAACATATGCATTATAGGTGTCACAGAAAGAGAAAAGAATGGAAAAGAGGCAAAAAGAATATTTGAGGAAATAATGACTGAAAATTTCCCAACTCTTTTGAAAGACATAATTATTAATATCCAAGAAGGACAATGCACCCCAAGTAGAATAAGTCCAAATAGACCTACTTGGAGACACCTATTCATTTATCATATTATTCAAGTTCGAAATACTACTATTCAGATTGTTAAATGCCAGACATAAAGAAAGAATTCTGAAAACAGCAAGAGAAAAATAACTCATCACATACAAAGGTTGCTAAATAAGATTAAATATCGATTTCTCATTGGAAACTGTGGAAGCGAGACGGCAGTGGTCTGTATACTAAAGTTTCAGAAAGAGAAAAACTGCCAGCCAGGAATTCTTTCTCTGGCAAAACCGTTCTCCAAAATTGAGGATAACTTTAAAGTCTTCACAGATAACCAAAAACTAAAAGAGAATGTCACCAAGAGACCAGATTTACAATAGATATTAAAAGAAGTGCTGCAACCTAAAGGAAAAGACAGGAGAGAGAGGCCTGGAGAAGAGTGTAGAAATGAAGATTATCAGTAAAAGTAAAAAAAAAGGGTAAAAATAAAAATAGTATGATAGGTCAATGGAAAGTCAAAAGATACGATGGACAAAATAAGTAATGCCTTTTCAGTAATAATATTAAATGTTAATGGACTGAACTTCCTAGTCAAATGACACAGATTGGTAGAATGGATTAAAAAAAATTACACACCATCTACCAGAGACTTACTGTACATGCAAGGATGCAAACAGTCTGAAAATAAAAGATTAAAAAAGGATATTCCACACAAACAGTAATATAAAAAAAAGAGCTAGGGGAGTGAGTGTATCTCAGTGCTTCACATATATGAGGTCCTGGGTTCAATCCCCAGTACCTACAAAAAACATAAAATAAAATAAAATAAATAAAATAAAATAAAAATAAAATAAAATAAATAAAATAAAATAGCTGGAGAAGCAATACTAATATTTGCCAACATAGACTTTAGATACAAAACAACTATAAGAGACAAAGAAGGACACTATATATTAACAAAAGGAGCAATTCACCAAGAAGAATTAACAATAAATATTTATGCTTCTAACCAGAGTGCCCCAAAATACATGAGGAACACACTAGCAAAATTGAAGAGAGAAATAAATGTCTCTACAATAACAATTGAAGACTTCAATACAACACTCTCATTTTTATATAGAACAGTTGGACAAAAGATCATTAAGGAAACAGAGAGCTTGAATAATATGATAAATGAACTAGACCTCCCAGACATATATAGAACATTGCACTCCAAAACAGCAGAATATACATTCTTCTCAAGCGTTCATCGATCTTTCTCCAGGATAGATCATATGTTGGGTCACAAAGAAGATCTCAATGAATTTTAAAAGATTGAAATTATACAATTTCTATGATCATAATGGAATGATGCTAGAAATCAATAAAGGAAAGAAAAAGGTAAAATTAACAAGTATATGAAAATTAAATAATATACTCTGAAACAGTGAGAGTTGATGGTCAAAGAAGAAATTGCAAGAGAAATCAGTAAATACCTCAGAGTGAATATAAACAAGAACACAACATATCAAAATCTATGGGATGCAGCAAAGAAATTTATAACCCTCAATGCCTGCATTAAAAAAGAAGGAGCGGGAGCCAGCTGTAGCCCAGTAGACAGGGCGCCGGTTCACCACATGGGAGGCCCCGGGTTTGGTTCCCGGGGCCTCTCCGAGTGGGCAGACCACCTTGAGAGGGCAAGCCGCCATGGGCAGGGCAGAACCACCATGGGCAGGGCAAAAAAAGCCACCACGGGCAGGGCAAAGCCGCCATGGGCAGGGCAAGTTGCCCGCAAGTAGAGCAGAGCCGCCCGCGAGCGGGGCAAGCCGCCTGCGAGTGGGCAAGGCCGCCGCTCACCCTTGAGCTTACTTGGTGGGTCACTGCAACGGGGGGAGACAAAGCAGACACAGAAGAACACAAAAATGAACACAGCAAGAACAGGCAGAAAGGGGGGAGATATGTAACAAAAAAAAAAAAAAGAAGAGGCTAAAATCATAGAACTAACTGAAAACTTGCAAGAACTAGAAAAAGAACAGCAAACTAATCCAAAAGTAAGCAAAAACAAAGACAGAATAAAGATTAGAGCAGAAATTGAGAAAAAAAAAAACAATAGGGGGAATCAATAAAACCAAAAGTTGGTCCTTAAAAAAATCAACAAAATAAACAAACCCTTAGCTAGACTGACAAAGGGAAAAAGAGAGACGACACAAACAAAATCAGAAATGATTGTGGGGGGCGGGGAGCATACTGACCCCACAGAAATAAAACAGACCATAAGAGGATACTATGAAAACTGTACTCCAACAAACTAGACAATATAGATGAAATGGAAAAATTCCTAGAAACATACATACAATCTCCACTGACCCTAGAGAAAGAGAATACCTCTACAAACCCTTCACAAGTAAACAGATTGAAGTAGTCATCAAAAATCCCCCAAAGATGAAAAGCCCAGGAACAGATAGCTTCACAGGTAAATTCTACCAGTCATTCAAAGAAGCATTGATACCAATTTTGCTCAAAATCTTAAAAAAAATAGACTGAAGAAATACTACCAAACTCATTCTATGAAGCCAACATTAACCTAATACCAAAGCCAGATAAATATAACATGGAAAAAGAAAATTAAAAACTAATTTCTCTAATGAGTATAGATGTAAAAATCCTCAACAAAACAATTGCTAATTGAATCCAACAGCACATTAAAAAAATTATACTTCATGATCAAGTGGGTTAATCCCAGGTATGCAAGCATGGTTCAACATAAGAAAATCAATCAATCATTACATTACTAAACTGAAGAAGAAAAATCACACAATCATCTCAATTCACATGGAGAGAGCATTTGACAAAATCCAACATCCTTTCTTGATGAAAACTCTCCAAAAGATAGGAATAGAAGGAAACATTCTCAATATGATAAAGTACATATATGAAAATCCCATAGCTAATATTGTATTCTATGAGAAAGACTAAACAGTTTCTCGCTGAGATTGAAACAAGAAAAGGAAGCCCACTATGACCACTTTCATTCAATATTGTGCTTTTGATTTACTATTTTGCTAGGTAGGGGTAGTTGTAGTGGCTTCTATTTGGCCTTTCCTACCATAATAGCCCTCACTCCACAAGTCAAGGAACCAATGTGGTGATTCTGCCAGTTGCTGACTATATCTATTAAATTTATGCAATCCAGAACTGGGGAAATAACCACAGAAATGCTCTGGGGACCCACTGGACACACTATGAGATGTACCTGAGCTAAAACTCCATCAATCACCTGAACTCCCTTATGCCCTGCTTTGACTGATGGAGCACAGTGAGCTTTTGGGTCTCCTGGAATTAATGTCATTTCTGATCAATGTCTAATAATCTCTGGAATGTCTGATCATTTCCTTTTCCCCAAAGCATAGTTACTCTTGTAAAAGGCCATAGGTCTCTTTGGAGAAGCCTGGGAGGAAGATTAACAGTATATATTTTTAGTACAGGAATTGATTAAGGAACCATGACTTTCTGTTTCTGTAATTCAAGATAAACTTTTGTTCACTTGACCTAGAACTCTTTTGCTTATACAGATCAAGTAGGAATTTAGTAGACTGCCCATCTACTTTACATCTAGGTACTCCATGATCTATCACAGAATGCTATAGACCTCTGTGACTCAGACAATTTTGATTGCTGCTTTGAGTCTGCTGCCCATTATGGTAGCTATGTCCCACTTGTCCACAAGACAGGTCATCAGTTTTCATGGTAATATCTGACCTACAGAGTAGAGCAACCACAGTGTTCACCAGGGAAGATGGAGTTATTCTCACAAATGTATTCCTCACAGTTCTGGTGAAAGGTGTGTTTTCTGAACATTCCCGGAGTTGGTGATTAGTTCATACATGATCAATCCTGTCCAGAATTCCAGTCTCTCTAAGCCTTTGGATCCCTTCATCTACATTGTAACAGGGAAGTTATGGCATTCTGACACCAGGTAATGTCAACCATCTTTTGGTCCATGTTTCAGCCACCCACCCAACAAACTGTTAGAGCCCTTTCTAACCCCGCAGGGCTTAGTAGGCCCTTATTAACAAATTCAACCTATTCCAATTCTATATTTCTTCCACCCTTATCCCATACCCTTATCCATTTCCACATACTTTCTCCTGATTGCTGTCCATATAAATTGAAAGTCTCATGCCACTCTTTGGGAGTATAATGTACTTCTTCATGAGTCTCCCCTTGTACCTTAACTTTTGTGGCATGTTGGGACCTCAGTCTAGTTATAAGTCTGGCATAAAAGAGGGGTAATGGGGGTGGGTAAAGAGAATGATTAGAAGTTTCTTGCAAGCCAATTACCTCAGAGCATTCCATTGTAGTTCCATCTGGTTAAACAGAATTAATCTCTTCAGTTGAAATTTGGATTGCAGATTCCTTAGGGCATACTGGAATTCAGGAAGCTGTTTCCTCAGGGCAGAAAGGAGGTCCAGTGGCTCATTTCTCTCAGGACAGACCATCACATGTTTATGTGGCAGAGACTCAGCAGAATTTAGGGTTTCCTTGTCACCACTGCCATTATTATCAACCTATATGTCTCCATTCCAATTTTTCAGGAGCCCAGTCCTTTCTAATCATTGACCTCACTTTAACAGCAGACACCCTGCAACGTTGAGAATTTAGTTTCCATTCTAACTCTGCTACTCCCACAATGATACTCTAGATCTGGTGTTCAGAGATTTCAAGTATGTGGCTATATGAAATAACATGTTCTTTCAGGGCACATATAGGAATTTTTACATTCTTCATTCAGTTGCAAATTTCAGCCTTCATTTCATCCTTTTCTTTTATAACTTTATCCAGTATATTTAGGAACAACCAGCCAACATCATTATACCTTTTCTCTACAAAAGTCAAGTTTCAAAAACACTCTCACCTATAGCCTTGCCTCTTATAAGCATGTGAGTGGCTGTATCCAGTGGTGATAGTTTCTATATGTCTCTTGCCAACCCACACTGTGGACAATCAGGGCCTCTTGATTATTAGAAAGAGTCATTACTGCCTTTGAATCTAATCATAGTGGAGAGCCAATTGCCAAAACTCCAGAATGAATTCATGAATCCCATTTTTAAGATACTATTTCTCAGGAACCATTCCCAGTACCAAGCTGCATTAGTCAGGGTTGTCTAGGGAAACAGGGATGGCAGAGATATCAGTAAATATTATGAGATTTTGTAAAATTGTCTCAAGCAACTATGAGGATGCACAAGTCCAAATTCTATAAAGTAGGCTGCAAGTTGGGAAATCAAATGAAGGGTTTTGATGGATTCTCCAGGAGAAGCTGGCTCTCTGAAATAGAGATGGAAATTGTTTCTTTTGACTGCTGAAATCATCACTTCTTTTAAGGTCTTCAACTGATTGGATGAGATATCTCTCTTTGCTGAAGGGAATATTCTCAGTTCATTGTAGATGTAATCAGCCATTTATACAGTCAACTTACTGAGGTACACAAAATATCTTCACAGTAGCAATTAGGCCAGTGTGTGCTTGAGCAAACAACCAGGCACCATTAACTGGCCAAGTTGACACATGAGCCTAACCATCATATTCTTGTAGCCACAAATTTGAGATTTCTGAAAACCAAATGCAGAGTCTCATTGTGTAGTTAGCTGAATTACAAGGCAAATTGAATTCCCAATCTTGCAGGGAATCTGCAGTTAATGAGAAGGCATTGATAGAGAAAGAATGGGATCCTGAAAATTGGAATGGAGATATGTGAGCTGATCACGATGATTGTGGGAACAGGGAGCCACTAAATACTTCTGAGTCTTCTTTTCCAGATAAACCTTCTTAAACATACCTCATTTTATTACACTGTGTTTTAATGTGCTTCACAGCTATTGCACTGAATTATTTCATTATTTAAAAATTGAAGGCTTTGGCATTTGCATCGAGCAAGTCTTTCAGTGCCATTTTGCCAACAACATGTGCTCCGTTCTTGTCTCTATGTCACATTGTGGTAATTCTCACAAAATTTCTATTTTTTTCATTATTATTGTATCTGTTGTGGTGGTTTGTGATCTTTAATCTTTGATGTTACTCTTTTTATTGTGTTGGGGCATCATGAATGGCACCTATATAAAATGGGAAACTTAATTGTTAACTGTGTGTATTCTAACCATTCCACCAACCAGCTGACCCTCATCTCTTTCCCTCTCCTCAGAAGTTCCTATTCTCTGAGACATAATAATACTGAAATTAGGCCAATTAATAATCCTACAATGGTATATGAGTGTTCAAGTGAAAGGAAGAGCTGCATATCTCTTACTTTAAATCAAAAGCTAGAAATGATTAAGGTTCGTGAAGAAGGTATGTTGAAACTGCGATAGGTGAAACACTAGACTTTTTGCACCAAACAATAAGCCAAGTTTTGAATGAAAGGGACAAGTTATTGAAGAAATTTAAAGGTGCTACTACAATGAACACATGAAAGATAAGAAAGTGAAATGGCCTTATTGCTGACATGGATAAAGTTTTGGTAGTTGGCATAGAAGATCAAAGCATCCACAACATTCCTTTAAGCCATAGACTAATCCAGAACAAGACCCTATCTCTATTCCATTCTATGAAGGCTGAGAGTGGTAAGACAGTTTCCGAAGAAAAGTAGAAAGCTAGCAGAGGTTAGCTCATAAAGTTTAAGGAAAGAAGCCATCCCCATAACTTAAAAGTGCAGGGTGAAGCAACAGGTTCTGATGTAGAAGCTAAAACATGTTATACAGAAGACCTAACTAAGATAATTGATGAGGGGGCTTACACTAGACAACAGATATCCAATGTAGATGAAACAGCCTTCTATTGGAAGAAGATACTATCTAGAGTGCTAGAGAGTAGAGGTCAGTGTCTTCAAAGCTTCAAAGGACAGGTTGAACTCTCTTGTTGGGGGCCAATACAGTTGGTGAGTACAAGTTGAAGCCAATGCTCATTTATATTCTGAAAATCCTAGGGCCCTTAAGAATTATTCTATTATCTGTTCTGCGTGTACTCTATAAACAGATCAACAATGCCTGGGTATCAGCACATGTGTTTAAAACATAGTTCATTGAATATTTTAAGCCCGCTGTTGAAACCTACTGATCAGAAAAAATATTCTTTTCAAGCTAGTACTACTCATCAACAAGTCACCTGGTCACCTCCAAGCTCTGATAGAGATGCACAATGTGATGAACATTGCTTTCATGCTTGCTAACAAAGCATCAGTTCTGCAGCCCATGGACAGGGAATCATTTCAACTTTCAAGTATTATTATTTAAGAAATATATTTTGTAAGGTTATAGCTGCCAGAGATAGTGATTTTTTTGATGGATCTGGGCAAAGTTAATTCAAAATATTCTGGAAAAGGATTCACCATTCTAGAAACCATTACGAACTTTCATGATTCATGGGAGGTTAAATCAATATTAACAGGAGTTTGGAATAAGTTGATTCCAACGTTATGGATGACTTTGAGGAGTTGAAAACTTCAGTGGAGGAAGTAACAGAAGATGTGGTAGAAACAGTGAAAGAATTAGAATTAAAAGTGGAACTTGAAGATGTGACTGAATTGATGCAATCTGATGATAAAACTTTAACAGATGAGTAGTTGCTTCTTGTGCATGAACAAAAAGAGTTGTTTCTTGAGATAGAATTTACTCCTCATGAAGATAATGTGAACATGATTAAAATTGCAACAAAGTATTTAGAATATTACATGAACTTAGTTGATAAAGAAGTGACAGGGTGTGAGAGGATTGACTCCAATTTTGAAAGAATTTCAACTGTGGGTAAAATGCTATCAAACAGCATCACATGGTATAGAGAAATCTTTTGTGAAAGTGTCAATCAATGAGGTAAACTTCATTGCTGTCTTTTCTTAAGAAATTGCCACAGACACCCCAACCTTCAACAACCATTACCCTTACTAGTCAGTAACCTTCCACCACCAGAAAGATTACAACTCACTAAAGGCTTAGATGATGGTGAGCAGTTTTTAGCAATGAAATATTTTTAAATTTAGTTATATACATTATTTTTAGTCATACTGCTATTGTACACAATAGACTACAGTATAGTATAACCATAACTTTCATAAGGGCTTGAAAACCAAAAATAAAAAGTGACTCACATTATTATGATATTCAATTTATTGCAGTGGTCTGAAACTGAACCAGCAGTCGAGATATGCCTGTAATTGCCACCCCTGAGAAAGAGCTCACACACCGCAATCTGATGAGATTAATTGTTTTACCAAATGAAATCTTAATGGAATGCCATGACACTAATTCCTTTCAGGCCCCACCCCGACCACCTTCTTTGCTTCTAACAATCTCTTCATTCAATCATTTTTAAGTCTTAAAGCAAGAATTTAGGATTTCAGATGTTAGAAAGGAAAATTGCTGCCTCTTCTTCAACCAGCCAACTTCTTCTGGGACTACAACTTCACCTTCATCAGAGTTTCTAGCTTGAAGTCTGCCTTGCAGACTTTGGATGTGCCAGATTTCAGAATCACCTTTTTAAAAGTTTACATCATGTGGTCTGCTTTAAATACTTCAAACATGCCAATCTCCATTATGATATTACCAAATAATATAATAAATATCTATATCTATATTTATATCATACTTTTACCTATCCATACCTATAATTTACTTATACTTATATATCTACACCTATACCTGCATCTATATCCATACCCATACACACACACACACACACACATACACTGTATGTAACACACACATATCCTGTTGGCTTTATTTATTTCCCAACTAATATGCTCAGTTTGCAAAGTGACCTTGTTAAAAAAGAAAGTACTAGTATAATTGTTAAGTCATGATCCATGTAATAAGCAGTTATCATCTGTATAATTGAATTCAAAGTACTTATCAAGCCTTTGGGAGAACTTAGTGTTATTGCAAGAAGTTCTTGAATCCACGTATGCACATGCATTTTTTCAAAGCAGGGTTTTGGATGTATTATTACTATCATGAATCTCTAAAGTGATGTTAGCTTTATATACACACACATATATACATGCACCTACACATTACATACATACACATACCCATATGAACATACTCATATATAGTCTCAAAAAGGGTAGAGAAATACTGGTATCTTATAATTGTCACTTATTATGCTAAAAGGCAGTATTTGCTCAGTTGGTTTGGTCTTTATAACATTGTCTGACTTCTACTTTTCAACATCTACTATACTTTTTGTCTATTTTATGAGTCATGATTTCTGGCTTGAATTCTAATCATTGTAAATATATCTTACCAGATAGTGTCTTGGATAGAGTTTTGAGTTGAGAAGAAAAAGATTTTCATTTGAGTCTTAATCTCTGATTTTTAACCACAAATAATCCCTTAATCACTTGAAATTTAATTTTTCACTTCTGAAATGAGTTATAGTAACAACACTCCATTCTTGTGCACTCTTGAATCCTTAGCACATAAATATTGCTTTGTGATTCCAAAGTTACTTAAAATCAAGGACTTTTTTTTGTTTCAGTCACTCTAAGCCAAGCAGAATATCTGGTCAATAATAAGAATAAAATATTGATTGAAGAGAATTAATCTACATAACTGAATACTGTTTTAAAAAGATTAAAACACAACGAAGTACAAAGTATTTCCACTTTGTCTTAACTATTATTTTACAGCATAGCCTTCCTGAAGGCAGAGAGATTGAGAGATATTTTTATCCTTCTCTCAATTTAGCACATGAGCTTGGTAGCAGATATCCAACAAATTTTCTTTGTGAGTGTGTGGGTGTTCATATTGTAACTGTTATGTCCCTAGATAAATCTAAGTATTTAAAGTAAAATGATTCTATTAATTAAATACATCTTCTCAAAGTTATAGTTTTTTATTCTTTATTAAAGAAGTTGTGGGTTTACAGAGCAATCATGCATAAAACACAGGATTCCCATATATCACCCTATTATTAACACCTTGCTTTGCTGTGGAGCCTTTGTTACAATTGATAAAAGCACATTGTTTAATTGTATTATAATTGAAGTTCATAATTTAACTGTGTAGTGAAATTCTACAGATTTTTTAAAGTAACATGTCTATGATTAGCACCATTTTACTAAAGAAAACTTACTTAGAGCTTAGAGACCCAAAGTATACCTAAAGTAATGAGAGAAAAACATGCAGAACCTAAATTTGAAGCCAAGATTTGGAACTCCAGACTGGGATTCTTCTAATGGACAAAACCCTGGACTTAACCGACAGAAAATACACACAGATCTTATTAGCTTCTGTCAAATTTCAGCCTTAGCAGACGCAATATGTTGACTGTATGTCAAAAATCACTTCATTATTAAACATTTTAATGTCAAATATAAGAGTCAAGTTATTTTCCTTCCACTCATAACTAAACTGGTGCCAACTTAAATTTTTCTTCAGTTTCCATTATTCTTGCCACTCCCCTCCTTTAGTTCCCATGAGACCTGTAAATTGATTTCACATGCTACAAGTAGAAAATGCATTTTGGTATCAAATTGTTGCTATTTGTTTCAATTCAGTGTTTGTACAATTGAGTATTCAGGCAGCAGCTGTGTCCTCGGTACTTCCAGGTACTAACTACAAAGAGAATAGATGCAATTTTACATGATTGTTGCATTCAAGAATTCCTGTCATTTACATATGTCACAAATATTGTATTTTTAAAATCCCCATGCTAGCACAAGTCTTGTGTTCTGATGCATTTGGCTTTTTAATATCTAAGTAATTTCAAATTCAGTTCTAACTCAAAAGGAGTGCGGAAGCTCTTTCACCTCCTCCAATATCCCTCCCAAACAGATTTACTTCACTGAATATGCTAAACTGGACCTTATATTTACTGCCTATGTATATGAGATGAATACCAGATGTCCATTGATAATGGTATTGCTGATGCTGACACTTTGTTAAGTGGAAATTCTTGCAGTGTTGCTGAAGAAGCAGAAAATCTAATGTCTCTTATTTGAATGAATTTTACCTTTTTGTCTGAAAATTCTGTATAGCTAAGACTCACAGAGATGTAAGTATTCCAGGGCTTAGAAAGACTAAAAATAGTTGCCCAATAGTATCAAAAATTATTACTCTGACATGGGGTTATATAAATTCCAAATGCACTATGATGACCCCAAGGCGAAGGCTTTAAAAACAACTTAGACCAACTTTAGGAACAGCATGATTCCGGGCTTGCATTAGTTTAGTCCTTTTTCTTTTTTTTTTTTTTTTCACTTTTTACCATTGGTTTAGAATTTGTTAAAAATTGTTGTAGCACACATTCAAAATACTTTATAAATACTGTAAAATATATGGTACTCTGAAGCATTCTGACCTTTTTAAAATTCATTTCAGTTGGCCAGTCATTTCAGTCTCTGCAACAGGTAACTGTACTTTTTAATAGGAAGAAAAGAAAATGGTCAACTTTTTCAAAATCTTGCTTAGAATACTGAAAAGGTCAAGAAACTACAGTGGAGGAATGTAAAAATAAGACAATTGAAATTCTGATACCTCATTTTTGTGATGAAGATTTTTGCAAGAATTGAAAATGTCACAACATGAAGTCAATTTTCAGGAAGAGACTGAGACACGGCACAAACCAAATCCATCGTCACTCTACCATTAGCCTGTGATCTCAGTTTTCTGATTTAAAAACTCCAAGACTAAAAAAATTGTTATTTTTGGCCTTTTGTTATTTTTATCAAAGATATATTCCGTAAGAACATAGAACAGAAAGAAGTTAGTCAGTGGTTCTCATTTGGCAGTGATTATGCTCCCCCAGGGGACATTTGGCATTTGGTAATGTCTGGAGACCTTTTTGATTATCACCACTGGGCTGCTGAGTGAACAGGGGAGGGGAGTGTGTGACTGGCATCTAATGGGTAGAGGCCAGGCTTGCGGCTAAACCCCTTATAGTGTACAAGACAGCCTCCTACAATGAAAAATTATCTAGCCAAAAATGCCAAAAGTGTTGTGATTGTGAAATCTTGAGCTAGAATAGTGTATAGCTTCACAATATTTTGAACAGTTACATCCCCTTCAACATGGAGAAATCGCATTATATTAAGTTTATACCTACAAAGCCCTTTGTATGCAATGTATGTACAATAAATATCACTCCTGCTGGTTTTATATAAAATACATATACTGATCTTGCAAAGGCATAATTGTGATCATTCAGGCTTTATAAATCATATAGCATGAATTACTTTTTTAAATAGTTGTTATAAAACTCAGTTTTCCCCTAAATCTATAACATGAAATTCTTAATAAATAATGTAATGTACATGATAGTAAAGCATCAGGTAGTTTCAGTGTACAATAGAGTTTGAGTTGGATAGAACAGAAAAAGAAAGAGAAAGGAATAGAAACAACAAATATAGGGCACTTACTACATGCCAGGCTACTTAGTCTTTTGCTACTTCCAATCTATCTTCTGCTACCAAACCCAACTTCTTGAAAGGGAAAACCTGTCATGCTAACTCTTGGCTCAAATCTTTGAGCAGTTTTACATTGCCCAGAGCAGAGGTCAGAAAACATTTTCCTGTAATGACCCAGAGAGCAAACATTTTAAGCTTGGCAAACCATGTAGTCTAGTTCCAATTTCAGCCTGCAGTTGTGGTGTGCATGCAGTCTTGGACAATATGTAATATATAGATGTGGTGGTTGTTTTCCAATAAACCCTCATTTACATATGAATGGGAAAGGTTGGATTTGGCACAAGGACCATAGCTTGATATAACACTGAAGTTAAAGTCCAAAATCTTTTCCAGGACATGCACTTGAAACTTCTCAATACTTTAGCTTTATCTCTAATTTCCTTCCCTCCAACCTTTGTTGTATCCTGTATTCTAGGAACAGAGAGCTATTAGTAATCCTTTGAACATACCATGTTGGTTTGTGCTTTGTAACCTCCCTAATGTTGCTCCATCAAGCCAGTGAAGGCTTCCAGAAGTTTGGTCAAAACCTATTCTTATTGAACACCTAGATGAAAAGTCACATTAAGGCCTTTTTCCTTCTATCCCACCCTACCTTCTGCTCATAGGCTTGATCTCTCCTCTTCTGTTCCTCAGTGTACCTTGTGGACTGTGATTATCCAATTTGAAGTACATAATTGTAAATTATTTACATTTCTCCACTTACAATAGATATGGAAAATAATTGTAACCAACAAGAACATAAAACCATGCCTGAACAATATAAATATCTATGCTTTTTTACCAAATATGTTTTAGCCCACTCTACATGTGAAAACAACTTTCAGCCATGGTATGCTCTTTTGAGCCTTGTAATATTGAACTATATATACAATATGGCACTTTTAACTAAATTGTAATAATGATATATTTATATTATGATTAATCATGATATAAGCATTTCAGTTTAAGATAATCAAAATGAAATTTAAAAATATGAAATAATGGAGAGATAGCAAAGGAAGACCATGGAACACACTTTAAAAACCTTAAGTAAATAAGAAAAAAAATGTGAAAAATAAAATTCAGATGCAATTGTAGTTTAAGGAAGGGAAGGAAAATAGGAGAACTAAGCATGATTTTATGATATTTTCAAGTTTCCTTGTATATGATTTGAAAGTGATGCAGCAATCCTTTATTTCCCATTACAATCACAATCCTTTTGTACTATTTCTAACTTGCAAGCCAGTCTTTTTATCTTAAGCAGTCAGTGCCTCTGATATAGCCACTGAAATATTCAAGGTCTCTTAAATGAAAGAATGGTTCCTTTTAAATACAGCTTATCTTAACTTTCAGGAGATTTTGAGATTTGAATTTTATTACACTGCTTCTGTACAGTTTCTTGGGCAGTTGTCAATGATGTCTCAAAGCAAGCAGCCTCCAAAGTAGAAATCCTATTCGTCATTTATTTCAACTGTTTGGCATCTACATTTTGGTTTCTTGTTTTTTGTCCTGTATTGGAAAGCATAAATACTGGCCAGTTTTTTAGCGGTATGTTTAGAATATAGATATGTACTGAAGAGCCATGGTTTTCCAATTTTTCACTCTAAATTGACTTCAAACCATTTAGCAAACAACTTTAGAAACTGTTGAGAGAAGTGCTGAAAATTGAGGAAAGCAGTAGAGGGAAGGACTGAAGAAAGAAGTGTGTTGGAAATAAATATGTAACTCTTGGGCAAGTGAAAAATAAAAGAAGAAGGCATCTGGTGGCTAAATGTTTAAAAATATAACCCTCACTGCAAATAAGAAATCATTTAATGATGTGCTCTGGTATGGTGTAATGCTGAGAATAGAATGAAGTTAGAGAATAGACAATTTGGACAGAATACATGAAAAACTTCCTGACAGTGAAAACTGCAGGATTATGGAATTATGCCTCAAGGGAAGTGGGAAAAGTAGGTCACTTGAATGGTTGAAGTCAAAAGAGACAAAACACCTTTGTATTTGTTGATTCTGCAGAGCAATTGTTAAGGCCCCTAAGGGAAGTGTTCTATCAAATAGTTGAGATTTTCAGAGGCTCTCATCACTTGTTCTAAGTACCTGTGTCCCAAATGATTTATACAAATAACCAAAAGCCAATGTGTTTTATTTCCTATTTCCTATCCAGTTATATTTAAAAATAACAGAAAATTATCCTGCACAAAGTATGCTTGGGTTTTCTATACATTTTATGCTCTTTATTTTGTTCCACTTTTCTGGAAAGAACACGAGATTTAGAATCATAGTAACTGGGCTATTTATCCTTGCTTCAATCTGTGATAGTATATGCATATGCCACTTAATCTCCTGAACCTTCTTAATCTCCTGAGCCTTCATAATATGAATGCTCAAAAATGCTATACTTTTTATAAGGATAGAATAGGCCATAAAATAATCTAACAATATCATTTGGTAAAGGCTGATTATTTGTGGTAGTTAAAGTGTTTTTCATCTTCATAGATGAGATTACTATTTCTTTCTAAATTGAGCATATGCTTTTGGTTTTTCTTTTTCCTTTTCCACTTAGTGATGATGACCTGTGCTAATATGGCATACACCCTCTCAGAGTTAATCTTGTGTCCTAGCCAGAGAAAGGAGAGAGACCTATGGCAATGAAATGAAATGAAACTCATGCAGAATTGAATCATAGCCTTAGTGCCCACAGCAGCAGGACTTTCTAATTGAGTTGGATAGCTGTAGATGTGTGTGTCTATTTACGTGTGTAATCACACGTACAAATATATGCATACCTCAAAGTCTCTGTCAAATTCACAATCACTAGATTTAACAGAGAATGTTAAGCCATGTTTGGCCTATCTTCTCAATTTAAAGATAGGGAAACCTCAAATTTGAATGGAAAGGCTCAAAACCACTTGGGGATTGTTCTGAATATTGCATTTTTATCATGTTCTACCTGGAGCAGCAGTGAATCTTCACAGAGATAGGTTTGGCTGTTTCTCAAACAAAATGGCAGGGAAAAATCCTGCCTATGTTCACACATATTATTGAGTACCTCATAATGTAACTATAAAACTCTGCAAACCTATTTGGGGTAATTCTAAAGCGAGAGCCAAGTGCAGACCAACAGGAACTGTGATAACAACATCATTTGGCTAATGTGCTGTTTATGTATACAAAATGCTTTGCAAATGGTAAGAGGAAAATCACCAGCAGAATAGTTTCTAAAAGCATCTTAGTTTTCTAAAGCCATACTTATCTAAAATTGTAACAAAGAACAGCAGGAGGTGTGTGACAATGGAGCCAGTACAAAATGAATGAAGTTTCAGCCAAATGTCAAAATATAACGAAGGAATTTCTGAAGCAAAAGAAAAAAAAATTGTATTGGGAAAAGGGAATACAGTAGTTTTATAGAGATTTGGAACTTTAAATTATTCAGAACTGGTACAATCAAAACTAAAACACGTGCATGTGTACCATCTGCTTGCCTCCAAAGAGGAGTCTTTGGAGAATTAATTTCAGCTGCCAGAGTTGCAGGAAAGGAAACTGGTCTCTAGTTTCTCCGAATCAGTACTTGAAAACAGGAACTCATGAACAGAGAAGAGACTTGGGCCGTCTGTCTGTCTCTATGGAGAGATATTCTCTAGAGATTTCGGCAGCTGCAGAAAAATATGAATATAGAGATAAATGAGGTACACTCTACAAAGTCAAATTCAGGCAAAGAGAAGACTTTTTGATACAAAGCATATCTTAAGATTAGTTATTTGTCCTTAAATAGAAATTTAAACTATCTCATGAATATTTTCTACT
>PVKH010003653.1:0-24600 GCA_004027955.1 Chaetophractus vellerosus
ATCCCCAACAGCTAGAAGACCCATGTCATATCAATAAACACGAAGGAGAACAAAGAAGGAAGGCAGCAGAGATTTTCACAGCCCTGAAAACTAAAAATATGTTAATACTGATGATATAGGTATTCTCTGCAAACCTTGACAAACCAGTGTAGAAATATCAGCCAAAACTTGAAAAGGAAAGGGAAATGGAAAAATGATACTGGGGTAGTCTGGCCCATATACTTTTGTGAGAATAATAAAGCAAAACTTCCTTCTAAAACAGTAGCTTACACTTAGAAGAATCTGCTAAGTGTTAAATCTAAAATAAGCAGAACAGCGGCAATAGGGGTAAGAGAAAGAGAAACCAGGAGGGCCTAGTTGGATGCAGATTTTTGAAGATGAAGAATATATAGTTAAGTCTTCACGGAAATAACAGAAAAATGTATCAAGGGCCATAAAACCAGAAAATCTGTCCTGACCCACTTGTCCCTTATAAAAATATAAGAAAATCCATATGACATAAACATGAAAAACCGAAAAGATTTGCTTTCAAATCCTGTAAAAATTCTTATACGAAATCAGAGAATAAGAGCATGCATAGCTACAGGCAATGGCATCAAAGCAGAAAAACACAGAAGAGCACTCCCACCTAAGGTTTCAAAATGAGCTAAATAAATTTTAAAATAAAAAGAGGTATGAAAGAACAGCATAGATGTGCATTAGAATACCTGAGAAGAGATGTTACTGAAGGAAATTAATTTTGAAAAGAGAGATGGAAATTCAGTAATGTATGAGAAATGAAAAAAAAATCAGAATTGAAGAGTAAACCAGAAGAAACACAAAAGCAAATAAACACAGTGGATATTAACTTAAGGGGAAAAGGAGATAGATGGAGAATTTTTTTTTAATCAAAAAGAAATTAAGAGACAGATAAAATGGATTTGAGAGAAGAATAAATATGAAGACAAAGATCCAGCATCATAGAAGAGGGCTTTCTAAAGAAGAGAACTAAAGTATGGAACAATACTCATTCTAAAAACCATCCTTCAAGAAAATGTTTCATATATATGAAAGTATATACTGAAAAGCCCATGACATACCTGGGAAAATAAGCCTAGAATGGCCAAGAAAAGAATGTATTCTAGAGATTTTAAAGAAATATAATGTATCTTTTTTGTCATTTCAGTGAGAAAACAAAACCAGTTGTAAAAGAAATAAAATAAATTTGTCATAATATTTTAATAGCAGCACTTTATATCAGAAAACAGTTGCATATCATATTTTAAATTCTCAAGAAAAAATTTATTCCTAAATGTTTTTAAAATTTTATGACAATCATTATTTTTTATCACTTATTTTAGGATATTGCTAAGTGTTTTACATTGATTACATTATGTAATTGTCAAAATATCCCTATATGCTTTTATTATTTCCACTGTACAGATAATGCACTGGAGACATAGAGAAGCAAATTTACTTGCCCAACATTGACTAGTTATCAACTGAGGGAGTCTGATTTTGCACCTATACTAATCTGACTGCAACAATATTTTCTTAACTATACCATATTTAACTTCTCTAAATCTCTGTTTCCTCAAATAAAAAGCAGGACTTTGGGGTTGTCAGAGTGATTAAATGAGCTTCTTATCTATAGTAGGCTGTAAAGACAAATTGATAATAGTACAGAAATTGTCTCCATCCATTTCTGTTGGGAATGTATCAGATGAGGGAATATCTGGCTATCTTCAGTTTTAAGAGATCCTGTGAACAATTCTTTAAAGTGTTGTATAATTTATATATCCACCTGCAGTAGAAGAGAATTCCAGTTGTTCCACATTTTCACCAACTAGTCATATATAATTAATCTGATCAGTCTTTTCAATTTTAGCCATTCTGATGGTGCATTATTGTCCAACTGTGTGGTTCTAATTTGCATTTTCCTGATACATAATGATATTAATTGGCTTTCTTTTTGCTTTTTGTCCATTCGAATATCTACTTTTCTTGAAAATGTGTCCACATTTTCACCCATTTTTCCAAAATTGAGTTGTTTGTCTTGTCCTTAAAATTTTCCATAATTCTATTTACTCTGGCTGCAAAACCCATGCCAGATATAAGAGGATGTGAGAGCATATGTGACATGAGTAAGAAATAAACACTTGCTGTGATACATTTCTGTATATTTTATTTTAACAACAGTAAACCTGACACTATTCATAAGTTTTGGGCAGATAGGCAAGGTATCTTGCAGCCATAGTACTCCTATACTACTCTGTATTTCCCAGATCAACACATCTGCATTCTCTTTGCTTATTACTCCTTATATTTCCTAATATTATGGATTGACTCATGTCCCCCACTAAGACATGTTCAAGTCCTAACCCCTGATCCCACTGATGTGACTCCATTTGAAAAGAGAAACTTTGGAAATGCTATTAGTTGAGATAAAGCCAAACTGAAGCTGCATGGATCTTAATCCACACTTACAGTTCTTTATAAGCGAGGAAATTTGGGCACAGAAGCAAGAGGAAACAGGAGGAAACAGAAGGAGAGAGGGATGGCCAAAAGATAGAGGCAGAGAGTGAGTTATGGATTACCAGTAATCCACTACCACAAAACTACAGCCTTCAGAGAAAGCATGACTTTACCCATGCCTTTATTTTGGACATCTAACAGCCAGAACTATGAAACAATAAATTCCTATTATTTAAGCCAACTTGTTTGGTTTGTGATACTTTATGACAGCTACCCTGTCAAAATAAGACACCTGATTATTGATATCTCTGTAGATATTTTCTGTATGCATCATCTTCATTTGTTTTATCATAGTATCTGAGACATAATAGCTACTAAATAAGTATTGGCTTGCTTAAGTAATTAAATTCCCTGAAATTTGTGGTATATAGGTAGCATCTATCCTTAACATACAGTTCTTGTGACTGTTTTTATTTTTCCTCTTTATATATTTCATTACTTATTTTAATGGATATTTCAGAGGGAATAAAATACATACTGGGTTGTTATTTTGCCATCAAGGCCTTCTGACCCTAATTTTCTAAAGTTTTTCATACAATTTTCCTATATGCGCCCTATCTTCCAAAAATATTATTTCTAATTCCTGTCACCAACCAGAAGTTTCAATTTATTTTTATTGTATAACATATTTTCATGATCTGACCCCTGTTTATCTCTCCTTATAGTAATAATATAGTAATTATAGTAATAATGATATACTTAGTTTCCTTCCACTCAGTGTTCTTTCCCACCTTTTCACTTATATTCCTTCAGCTAGAAGGTTCTCCCCTTATCTAACTCAGCTGGCAAACTACTAATCAAAATTCAGCTTCCTAGGTGTCCCTTCTGGTTTTTTTTTTAAGATTTATTTTTTATTTATTATATATCCCCCCTTTCTGCTTGTTCTTGCTGTGTTCATTTTTGCATTCTTCTGTGTCTGCTTGTCTCCCCCCGCTGCGGCGACCCGCTGAGTCAGCTCACTGCGCGGCTTGCCCTGCCCACGGCGGCTTGTGAGGCGGTCTGCCTGCTCGAGGAGGCCCTGGGAACCAAACTCCGGGCCTCCCATGTGGTAAACCGGAGCCCTACCAATTGAGCTATAGCTGGTTCCCTCCCTTCTGTTTTAAAACACTTTTTTATCTTTCCAAAAAGGTAACCAAGGCTTTCACTGTGCTTTTACTTCAGAGCATTCTATGTAGGCCTTTAGCATGGAATATATTATACTCAAAAAATTACAATTAATGATATCATATATTTAATAATGACATAATAATACCTAAAGTATGTTTATTTCACATCTTCTAACAACTTCTCAAACTAAAGCATTTAATTATTTTAAAAATATAAAAATAAAAAATCAGTTTTCATACAGACATATTATCATTGTCTACAATTCTTTACTAACTTTTTTGTGGCTATAGTGCTTTGGAATGTGCAAACTTATGTGCACATTCATAAGCTACTTTTATAGAACCCGGTTCTTAAAAATAAACACATTTATTTTATTTGTGGAAAAAAATCATTACCTAAAGATGTCTAATTACTCTCTGTTCTTTATTTTTTTGCTGATTTTTAACATTGGGATTTTCTGTTTTACCCATATATTTAGATCATGGAAAAGGGATCTTTGTATAGATGGTATATACTGCTTTTGTATGAGTTGACATACTTTCATCCTCTTCCTAATCTCAGAAAAAAATGTATATTAGCTAAAATTATCCAGTTAAGTGAAAGGATTAAATGAAATCTATTAATGACAAGAGTGGCTATCCCTGAACTACATTTTTTATTATGTTGTTTTTTTGTTATGTTTTGTTTTGTTTCTTTCTCTCTTTTTTTTTTTTTTTGTATATAGTTTTAACTCACTGAAAAATCACCAGCCAGTTATTTTTCTTTGATCTAGAAAATCCTGGTCTGTACTATCCCAAATAAATCCTTAGCTTTTATCTTTTTCCCTTATTTATTTATTGAACATAGTTCTATATTACTTCTTAGAAGATTAAATATCATAGGTAGTTATACATTAGGAATGACATTTTCTATCCAACTCTGTTTTTTTTAAAGTTTATATCAAAGACTATTTTTGCATGAAACCAGAAAAATAAAACTGTTTCATGTAAAAAATGACAGTATTATAAAATAGATCCTAAAAACTGCATTGCTTTCTTCAGACTCAATGGCCTTTTAAGGCAAAGATGGCTCTCTAAGGAATGCCTCAGTTTATGAGCTCCTGACAGCGTTTTTGCAGAGGAAATGCCACTTTAAAAATAGTATCAGCATGTACCTGAGGCAGCTTTTGACCATCCCTAAATGGTTTCTTCACTGACGCTCATTTCATCTGGTTAAAAACAGTTGTCAGTTCTGTGAGATATGGTTAGTTGAATATATTATTAATGTTGTGTCATCAGAACTTTGAGACTTCCCATAACTATTATTTCTCTAGATACATATTGACAATCATTTAAATATAGATCTATTATGAACAGGGCAAGTTTCCTAAAATAATAATTTGTATGGTTAGCAAATAAGTAATACTTAGGTACTTATTCTCACTTGGTGTAACCTGAAATTTAAATTTCATTTTATAATTTTTAATTTACATTATATAATGAAATCAGAATTGTTAGTTTACTTATTTGAATATTTGTATTGAAATGGTCATTGAATTTTTTTTCCTTTATTATATATTTTTTCATTATGGGAAAATATAGGTAATAATCATTTTCTTTGAACTTTTAAAATGCTATACCCTTGTTTAGCATAACTGCTTAGTAACTATAACAAGGTAAAAATAAAATATAGTACAATGAAATCAACAACACAATACATTACTATGTAATATTGGTTTTCTAGAAATCTAGCAATGACTACTTTAATAATAATATTTTTATTATGTTAATTTTAAATAAAATTTTGAACTATAAGTCCTTAAATCAGGTTGGCCTTAGCCTTACCCCTCTCTATTATATTTTATAGTCCCATTTTACTCACTTACCTTTTATTCCTGGTTTATATTGGCTTATGCCCTTGAGAACACTGCTAAGCAAAAAAAAAAAAAAAAAAAATGTGTAATGAAGGTATTAACAAGCCTAGTTTTACAAATACAAATGGGATGGTTTCAGAAGTTAAGCAAATCACTCAAGATCACTTGTCTTATGAATGTAAAGTAGAATTAGAATATAAAAGCCAAATTCGTAACCACTACTCTTTAGTAATAAAGTTTTAGAAAATCTGTTTGAGTAAATTTTTGCTGGCTTTAAAACAAATGGGAACATATATGATTGTCAATATAGACTATAGCTTTCACTAAAAGTACAAGAAACTTGATTTCAATGAAAATAAAATGAGAAAATATGGGCTTTCAAATTTTCAGATCCCTAGAATATGTTATTCATGCAAAGGATGTTTTTGTTGCCACAAAACAAACCAACTCAAAGCATTTTTAAATTTAGATTTCCTTATTCAGCACACCCTTTTGATATGTAATAATTTCCTCCATACTGCAATGAATGTTAATAATTACATCCATAACAATCTGACCAGATGTTTATATTAGATGCAAGGTAACATTGAAAAACAACAAAAATATGATAATAACACATTCATAGATTAATGACTTAAAATAAACCATGCTATCTATTTTATGAATGAGAAAAGATTTCTTTTCAAAGTTAAGAAAGGTAAGATTGTCTAACTCTCCTTATTACTGTTTCTTAGAGGATGTTATTTTGAAGTTTAAATGATTAAATTTTAGGCATAGAGAAATTTTGGAAAGAGCTGGGCCAGAATTACTAAAATACCAACATGTGTATGTGCGTACGCATATGTCTGTGTATGTATATTTATATACTACATTTTATTTCATTCAAAGCTATTACTAGCACTATTATAAAAATAATAAAGGCAGAATTGGCAATGAATAACAAAAAACAGCTTTGTTAGAGAAGTCAAAAGGGCATAAAACAAAGAAACATACATGAATAACAATACTATGAAATAAACACCTACTCGGTTAAGCCCAGCACTTACATTAAAACTTCATCCTTTTGTCTGATGCTTTTGGTCCACCAAGATGGTAGCATAAGATGCTCCATAGTGCCGTTCCTCCACAGGATCTCTGAACAACTAGCAAAAACTTGCAAAGCCAAGTTTCTCAAAACTCCAGAAAACAGTTAGAGGGTTGCAGTACCTAGGTGAATACCGAATCAAGAAAATGCAGCTTTAAAAATGGTAGACTTTTGTAGTACCCTTGCTGGCCCCTCATCCACATCCTCCCTGGCACATGTGGAGCTAGCCTGCACTCCCATTGAGTCCCTGGCCCTGTTCCAGAGGGAGCAGAGTAAGCCCTACACATGTACTTTGGTGTCTGTATGTCCCTGTCATTTTATCAGATGGCATCCTGAAAGACTGAAACAGAAAACTCATCTCCCTCCCAGATCTTACTCTTTAGGCAGAATCAGTTTGCAGACAGCTAAAACAGCTTACAAAACAATTAAGTCAAAACAGCTTGGGGCAAAGAATTACTTGCTTCAAGTCATATAACAGAATTCAGGAGGGGGAGAAAACCTGTTTTATTGGGAGTAGAGAGGCATTAGAATTCCTGAAAATGGGGATTCCTAAGGCTAAGAACAAGTATAAGTCCTGGACAAGATACAGGCAGAGTGAAGATGGAGAGGACCCTGTATTTCACACTTGCCTTGGTCTAATCTTCTTTAAAAGAGGAATAAACTCTGAAGAAGAGCACCAGCCAATTTAGCTCCAATTTGCAAAAACTGTGAAAGGCGTTTTTTGCATTTGTTTCTTTTTGTTAGCTTCTAGGACTCAAGAGAATCTCTGTTATATTGCTTTCCGGAAACAAATTCAGGGAATAAAATCTCAGGGAATAAATCCCAGAGTTAGCACTTTAAAATGTTAGAATATACAGTGTGCATCAAAAGATTGAAAGACAAACAAGTAAACAGGAAATTATGGTCTATCTGAAGGAACAAGTTGAAATTTCTGAAACCATCAACAGAGAAGACTGGACTTTGAACATACCAGACAAAAACTGAAAAATGATCTTTAATATGCTCAAGAAGATTAAGAAAAACACAGAGAAAGAACCAAAGGACGTCAGGAAAATTATGAGGGAAAAATATGAGAATCTCAATAAAGAGATTTTTAAAAAGAGCTAAACAGAAATACTGGAGATGAAAACCACAATAATGGAAGTGAAAAATTCTCTAGTAAGTTCCAACAGCAGATTGAAGCTGGAAGAAGGAAGTTTCAGTGATCGCAATGACAACGCAATTGAGATAATGCTGATTGAGGAGCAGAAAGAAAAAAGAATTAAAAAAAGAAAACAGAGAGAAGCAATCAAGATGGCTGCAGAGCAGGCACTCCAAGAGTCAGCTTGTCATACAAAGCAGTTAGTAATAACCCAGAGCTAGCTAAAGCACTTGTTTGGGGAGGGTGGGTGTGGCAGGAGACAAGAAGAGCATTATGCAACATCCTTGAAAGAATGGAAGGAGGAGACTGCCCATATGCAGTGAAGATTCATGAGTAGAGTACTCCATGCCTCGGAGGCCAGTGCCCATCCTCTACTGGCGGTGCAAGGCACCTTGGGAGCTGTTCCATGGGTGGATTTGGAAGCTTCATTTCCCAAAAATGGGGGAAAAGAGATAATTGGGCACAAACTTCAGCCACTGATTAGTAAATTTGGTTGGTGGTTTAGTCAGCCAAAGGGGTGCTGTTGCAAACTACCAGAAATCTGTTGGCTTCTATAAAGGATATTTATTTGGGGTAAAAGCTTACAGTAACAAGACCTTATAGAGTCCAACTCAAGGCACCATATAAAAGGTAATTTCTCACCAAGTCTCTTGCCATGTGTTGAAGGAAGATGGTGGACAATAACTGCCTGTTCTCTTGCACCTTCTTCCTTTTAAGACTCTGTGGGCTCAGCTTCTTCTGATCTCAGCTGTAGGCTGGCATAGGTCTCATCTCTCTTCTCGGGGCTTTAGCTGTTTGAGCCTTCTCCTTTCTGTTACATGGCAGAATCGAAATGACCAAGTTCTCTCCTCTTCTATGTCTAAGGAGGTCCCTTTCTTTCCTTCTGTGTCTTCTTTTGTGTCTTCTTGAGTGAGTCTCCATTTGTATCAGCCCACCAAGGATGCAGGGACTTAACCTGAGTTACATCCTACTTACATGTTCAAATCACAACCCTAATCTTAACATTATTTAATCAAAGACATCTCAACTGAATCTAATACAATCAAAGTGTTTCACGCCCAGAGGAACAGACCAGTTTACAAACATAATCCTTACCTTTTTTGGGGGTTCATAAGTAATCTCAAACTGCCACAGCTGGCTAAACTATAATCATAAGAACAGCTAAAGTTTGAATCTGTCCAACTCGGAAAAAAGCCGATAGCTACCATTTAAACTCTGTCCCAGCTTGAGGGGAAGTAGGGCTGACTGAAAATCACAGTGATTGTAGGGACTGGCTTATTTTCACCCAGACCAGATTACAGAACTCACCTAGGCCCCAGCCCCACCTCTGACAGGGAGGAAGCTGGTGGGACCTGCACCAGCCTCTCTAGGCAAATGCAGTTACTGTCAGCTGGCACAGACTGTATAGTGGGACTTCTGGGGCTCTATCCTTGCCCCCCAGTAGGATAGGAGGGGAGGTATATTTCCGTGGTCTCTCTGGGCAAATGCAAATACTTTCAGCCCACACAGACTGGTTTGTTGAGTGTCTTCTATTCCATCCCTGTCCCCCACCCCTCCACATAGGATAGAAAGAGGGCTGGAGTTTCTTTAGCCTTTCTGGGCAACTGAAGGTGCTTTCAGCCCACACAAACTTGACACCTGTATCTCGGATGCCTGTAGCTCCATCCCTGGCCCCCAATAGGATAAGAAGGGAGCTGTATTTCCTCAGCCTCTTGGGACAATTGCAGGTACATTCGATCCATATGGAGTGGTTTGCAGAGCAACTGGAGCTCTACCTCCACCCCCATAGGACTGGGGGACTGGTGTTTCCTCAGCCCCTCTGGGCAACTGCAGGCACTTGTAGCCTGCATGAACTGGACTGTTGGGCACCTGTGGCTCCACCCTCACTCCTGAAAAGACAAGAGGAAGGTGATGTTTCCCCAAGCTCTCTGGGAAACTGCAGGTGCTTTCAGCATGCACATAAAGGTTTGTTGAAAACCTTCAATTCCATCCCTGCCCCCCACCATTGAACAGGAGGGGCCTGGTGTTTCTTCAGCCTCTCTGGGCAACTGCAGGCAATTTCAGTCTGCACAGTCTGTATACTCAGTCACCTGTAGCTCCTTCCCTGCACTCCAACAGGATAGGAGGGTAGCTGTGTTTCCTCAGCCTCTCTGGGCAACTGCAGGTGCTTTCAGTCCACACAGACTAGTTTGTTGAGTTCCTGTGGTTCCATACTCACACCTTAAAGGGCAGAAGGAACATTACTCCCTCAACCTCTAAGGGCAACTGCAGGCATATTTGGCCCATGTGGATTAGATTGCTGGGATCTCTAGAGGGTCCATCCCCACACCTGGCAGGGGAGGAGGGATGTTGGAGCTATGTTAGTCTACCTTGTCAACTGCCATCAGTTTTGACCTGCACAGCTTAGTTTGTTGCCCACACCTGCAGGTCCATCCCTGTCCCAGCAGGGAGGAAGGACCATGAATCTTCATCAGTCTCTCTGGGCAACTAAAGACAGTCTTAGCCTGCATGGCTTGGATTACTACACATGGCTGCAGTGCCATCCCTACTACTGGCAGAAGAGAAAGATGGAAGAAGCTTCATCAGTTCCTGGGGGGTCAAGGGCAGCTTCAGCCTCCAAAGATTACAGTAACAAGTACATCCTTGGCTCCTACTACACAACAAGCAAGGAAGAAAGGGCAAAGAAGTCCTAAATTAAAAGAGAAACTGCAACCAGAATAAATACATCTAGTAAGCTAGATGCCAAGACCTGAACAAAAAGTTATACTCCATACCAAGAAACAGGAAAATATGATCCAGTCAAAGGAACAAGATAAGCCTACCAATGACATAATGGGCTTGAGACAATTAATCATAGATGTTCAAACATATCTCCTTAATAAATTCAATGAAATGGCTAAAAAGATTAAGGATACTAAGACACTGGGTGAGCTTAAAGAAGAATTTGAAAGCATACATAGAAAAATAGCAGATCTTATGGGAATTAAAGGCATAATAAATGAAATAAAAATACACTGGAGGTGTATAACAGCAGATTTGAGGAGGCAGAGGAAAGAGTCACTGAGCTTGTAGACATGGTATCTGAAAGTGAACATACAGAAGAACAGGTGAAGAAAAGAAAGGAAAAATTGAACAAGCCCTTAGGGAACTAAATAATGGTAAGAGACATGCAAACATATGTGTCATGGGCATCCCAGAAGGAAAAGAGAAGGGAAAAGGGACAGAAGGAATATGTGAAGAAATAATGGTAAAAAATTTCCCAATCCTATTGAAGGACATAGATATCTGTATCCAAGAAGCACAATGTACTCAACTCTGAATAAATCAGATTAGACTTACTCTGAGACACATACTAATTAGAATGTCAAATGACAAAAAAAGGAGAGAATTCTGAGAGCACCAAGAGAAAAGCAATGCATCACATAAAAGGGACACTCAATAAGCTTAAGTGTCTATTTCCCATCAGAAACCATATAGGCAAAAAGGCGGTGGTATGGTATAATTAAGATACTGCAAAAGAAAAATGGCCAGTCAAGAATCTTGTATCTGGCAAGATTGTCTTTCAAAAATGAGGGCAAGTTTAGAATATTCACAGATAAACAGAAACTGAGAGAGTTTGTAACAAAGAGACTTGCTTTTCTGGAAATACTAATGGGAGTGCTACAGCCTAAAAAGAAATGACAGAAGAGAGAGGCTTGGAAGACAGTCCAAAAATGAAGATTTTATCAGTAAAGGTAATTAAAAGTGTAAAAATAGTGGTGAAAACAAAATATGACAGATAAAACCCAAAATTCAAAATTTATGAAGTAAGAAGTTCCTTTACAGTAATAACATTGAATGTTAATGGCTTAAATTCTCCAATCAAAAGACACAGGCTGGCAGATTGGGTAAGAAAATAAGACCTATCTATATGCTATCTCCAAGATACTCACCTTAGACTCAAGGATACCAATAGATTGAAAGTGAAAGGCTGGAAAAAGATTCCATGCATACAGTAACAAACAAACAAACAAAAAGCTGGAGTAGCTATACTTATATTGGATGAAATAGACTTTAAATGCAAAACCGTTATTACAGCAAAGGAAGGACATTATATATTAATAAAAGGGGGAATTCACCAGGAAGAAATAATAATCATAAATATATATGCATCTGAATAGGGTGTGCCAAATTACATGAGGCAATCACTGGCAAAACTGAAGGGAGAAATAAATGTCTCTACAATAATACCTGGAAAATTCAATACACCACCCTCAGCATTGGACAGAACATCTGGGAAGAGGATCAATAAAGAAACAGGGAGTTTGAATAATAGGATAAATACACTAATCCTAATGGACATATAAAGAATGTTGCACCCCAAAACAGCAGGATATCCATTCTTCTCAAGTGCTCATGGATCTTTCTCCAGTATAAAATATATGTTGGGTCACAAAGCAGATCTCAATAAATTCAAGAAACTCATAATTATACAAAGCAATTTCTCTGATCATAATGGAATAAAGTTGGAAATCAACAGGTAGAAAAAAGGAAACACACTCTTAATCAGTTGTTCAAAGAAGAAATTGTAAGAGAAAGCAATAAATATTTCAAGATGAATTAAAGTGAGAACACAACATATCAGAAGCTATGGGATACAGTGAAGGCAGTGCTGAGAGTGTAATTTATAGCAATCAATGCTTACATTAAAAAGAAGAAAAAACTAAAAACAATGACCTAACTACACAGCTGGAGGAACTAGAGAAATAACAGCAAACAATTCCCATAGCAAGCAGAAGGAATGAAATAACAAAGATCAGAGGAGAAATAAATAAAATTGAGAACAACAACAAAAATGATAGAGACAACTAACAAAACAAAAGTTGGTTCTTTGAGAAGATGGACAAAATCAACAAACCCTTAGCTAGACTGACAAACAAAAAAAGAGAGATGATGTAAATAAATAAAATAAAAAATGAAAACAGGGACATTACTACTAACCCCATAGAAATAAAAGGGATCATAAGAGGATACTATGAGCAATGGTATGCCAACAAACTAAATAATGTAGATGAAATGGAAAAATTCCTAGGATTGTATGAACAACCTATAGTGACAATAAAAGAAAGAAAGACCTAAATTTAAAACCTAGAAAAATTAGCTCCTAGAAGAAAATCTTCAAGACCTGGTGGTAGGTTGTGGATTCTTAAACCTGACACCAAAAGCATGAGCAATGAAAGAAAACATGGATAAATGGGACCTCTGCAAACCTAAACATTTTTGTGATTCAAAAAATTTCATCCAGAATGTGAAAAGGCAGTCCACTCAATGGAAGAAAATAGATGGAAACCAAATGTATTAGTCAGGAAAAGGGATGCTGATGCAAAATACCATAAATCTGTTGGCTTTTATAAAGGATATTTATTTGGGGTAAAAGCTTACAGTTACAAGGTCCTAAAGAGTCCAACTCAAGGTTGCTTTCTCACCAAATTCAATTGCTTTGTGTTGAAGCAAGATGGCAGGCAATCTCTGTCTGGTCTCTCCTTCCTTCTTCCTCTTAGGCTTTGTAGGCCCAGCTACTTTTGATCTCACTTTAGGCTGGCATAGGACTCATCTCTCAGGGCTTCCTATATCAGCTACAAACTATCAGGCAAATGGATCTTCTCTCTCTGGGCTTTAGCTGTTTGAGCCTTCTTCTTTCTCTCACATGACAAAGTTCTCTCCTCTGGAATCTATGGAGCTCTCTCTTTTCCCATATCTTCTCCCATGCCTTCTTCCTTTTCTTCTTGAGTTAGTGTCCATTTATATCAGCCCACCAAGGGAGCATGGACTCAACCATGAGTCATGCCCTTCTAACATGGTTGAATCAAAGCCCTCATTGTAACATAATTTAATCAAAGACTTCTCAGCTGAATCTAATACAATCAAAGGGTATCACACCCATAAGAATAGATTAGTTTACAAACATAATCTCTCTTTTAGGGATTCATAAAAAATAAAACCTTAAAACAGTAACAGTGCTAAATAAAAACTCACATCACAATCAGTTTATGGAAATACAATTGGTCTTGGACAAAGTCCTCTCTGGCTTTAGACCTGTGAAACTTACAAAACAATTTACATACTTCCAACATAGAAAGGGACAGACATAGGATAAACATTTGTATTACCATAAGGAAAATTTGGGAGGGAAACTTGAGTCACTGGTCCCCAACATTTCTGGACACCTGCAGGGCATACCCATTAGATTTCAAAGTCTGAGTCATTCTTAAGATGATGGCTTCTTCTCCTTGGGGCTTCATGGTGGCCCACCCTTTTCAAAGGCTTTCCCAACAGCCATTTTCTTGGTTCCACCCTCATCAAGCATCTGTGTGGTGACTGAGCTCCAGACCTCACCCTCCAAGAATGTTGGGATTATGGCCACACTTTACCCAATCTCTAGGTACAGTCTCAACCCTTTTAGTACAGTGAGGTGGTAACAAGGCCTTCCCTAATCTATGGGGAGCAGACCCACCCCTCTCAGAGCACTGGGGTGTAGACCTCACTCTACCCAGCCTTGGGGAATGTGCTCCACCCTTTCTTTAGCCTGAGGTGGCAAAACTCTCCCTAAACAGTGGGCTAGAACAACCACCCTCTTCAAATTCCAGGGCAAACTCACCCTCTCTGTACACATGGGTGGGGTTCCTCTCTCAGCCCAAGCAGATGTCTTCATTCCAGACTCAGCTTCCATGGTTTTCCTCTTAAAGCTGTTTTCCCTTCCATCTCTCTCCTCTCTGCCTCTTTTAGTCGAGGCTGTCAGTGGTTTTGTTCATAGAGATCTTGCAAAAAGCTTCTTGGTTTAGCATGCAGGGAGCAGGGGTCCAAACCACCAGACTGTAACACTTTCCACATGCCTTTCCTGGAAAACTGCATTTCAATCCTGGCTCACAAGTTCCAAGTTTAGTTAATACCTCAAATGGGGCACTATCATCTGGTGGCTTGATTTCCAGAGGCATAGACTTTTCTGTTTCCTTTTGCCTAACAATTGAGTTATCTGCTTATCTCTTTCCTCTAGCATTTTGCTATAAGCTGCAAGGAGAAATAAGGGTGCATTTTACATATTTAGTTTAAAAATCTCCTAGACTAAATGTCCAAACTCATAATTTTCAAATTCTGCCTTCCATACAACATCAGAAGTCAATCTTACTAAGTTCTCTGTGATTTTAAAACACAGATCACCTTTCATCCAGTTTCCAATAATAGTTTCATTACTTCCTTCTAAGGCCTTAACAGAAATAACTTTGGGCTCCATATTCCTACCAACAGTCTCTTCAAAGCAGTCTAGGCCTCTTCCATCAGGCATCTGACAATTTCTCCAAAAAATACTCCTCATCCATTTATAAAACTGTTCCAGAATTTTTGGTAATTGCATCAGACTGTATTCCACTCTCCTGGTACCAAATTCTGTATTAGTCAGCTAAAGGGGTGCTGATGCAAAGTACCAGAAATTTGTTGGCTTTTATAAAGGCTATTTAGTTACAAGGCCCTGAAGAATCCAACTAAAGGCTGCTTTCTCACCAAAGTGAGTTGCCATGTGTTGAAGCAAAATGGTGGGTGATCACTGCCTGGTCTCTCAGGACTTCTTCCTCTTAAGTCTCTGTGGGCCCAGCTTCTTTTGTTAACTACATATACAGGCATAGGGCTTGTCTCTCAGTGTTTCCTATATCAGTTGCAAGCCATCAGGTGAATGGTTCATCACTACCCGGGCTTAGCTGTTTGAGCCTTCTTTCTTCTCTCACATGACAAAGTTCTCTCCTCTGGCATCTATGGAGCTTTCTCTCTTCCCATATCTTCTTCCATGTCTTTTTCCATTTCTTCTTGAGTTAGTGTCTGTTTATATCAGCCCACCAAAGGGGCAGGGACTCAATCTTGCGTCAAGCCCTACTGGCATGGTTGATTCAAAGCCCTAATTTTAACATAATTTAATCAAAGACATCTCATCTGAATCTAATGCAATCAAAGGGTATCAAACCCAGAGGAACAGATTAGATTGCAAACAATCTACCTTTTGGGGATTTATAAATAATCTCAAACCACTAACCATATATCTGATAGGGGTTTGATTTCCAGTCTATATAAAGAGCTCATACAATTCATCAATAAAAGAGCAAGCAATCCAATTTTAAAAATAGTCATGTGGTAATTTGATATTATTTAAGAATTCCAGAAAGAAATATCGATTATGTTTATAAATTGGTCTGTTCCTCTGAGCATGATACCCTTTGATTGATTTAAATTCAAAGTCTTCAAGTTTACTTGATTAAATCACAGTTCAGGCTTTGATTCGGCTATGTCATTAGGGTGTGTAGGGTTGGTTGAGTCCCCACCCCCTTGGTGGCCTATAGAAATGGACACTCACTCAAGGAGAAAACAGAAGTAGATACACAGAGAAGATACACAGAGGAAGAGCGACAGCTCCATAGACACAGCAGAGGCCCCAGGAAGAGAGATGAGTCATTTGCCTGATAGTTTACCGCTGACCTTATGAAGAGACCAGAGCAGCTGAGCCTGTAAATAAATGAGCCCCAGGAAGAGATATGAACCCTATGCCAGCCTACCTTGGAGAATGGAAGAAGCTGGAACCATGGAACCTTAAGAGGGAAAAGGAAGGCCAAACCCTCAAAGATGTCACCCACTATCTCACTTCAACTCGTGGCAACAGAGTTTGCTAAGGAAATAACCTTGAGTTGGACTCTTTAGGGCCTTGTAACCATAAGCTTTTATGCCAAATAATACACTTTATAAAAGCCAACAGATTTGTGATAATTTGTAACAAGGCTTTGGCTGACTAATACAGAATTTGGTAATGGGAACATGAAGCTAAATATAGAACTGCCATATGATTTAGCAATTCATCTACTAGGAATATATCCAGAACAACTGAAAACTCTGACATGAACTGACACTTGCACACCAATGTTCACAGTAGCATTATTCACAATTGCCATAAGGTGGAAACAACCCAACTGTCCATCAACCAATGATTGATAAAAAAAAAATGTGGTATATACATATGATGAAATACTAAGCCACTGTAAGAAGAATTTAAATTGGGACACATATGTTAGCATGAATGAACCTTGAAGACATTATGCTATGTAAAATAAGCCAGACATAATAGGACAAATATTGCATGGCCTCACTAATATGAACTAAATAGGAAGAATAAATGTGTGGAGTTAAAACCTAGAGTATGGTTTATTAGGAGATAACAGAAGGGCTGAGAAAGGGTATTGATGCTTAATGTAAGTAAAAGTTTTAATTAACTTGACTGTAAAAGTGTGGAAATGGATAGAATTGATGGTAACACATTATAGTAAGCAGAACTAACACTGATGGTTTATAACTGGGATTGTGGCTGGAAAGGGTAGTCTAGGGATATAAATGTCAATTGACTAAAACTAGAGGATAATCTACGTAGTGACTAACATAGTGAACCCAGAGGTGGATGAAAATTGTGGTTAATAGTACAAATACAATAATGTCCTTCTATGAACTAGAACAAATGTACATCACTATTCTAAGATGGTAAGAATATGGAGAAGCATGGGAAAAATACAATTAACTTAACCCATGGATTATAGTCAATAGCAATACTGTAATATTCTTGCATCAATGCCAAATATGTCTGTGTTAATAATAATGGGGTATGGAAAATTTATGCAAAATGTAAGCTATAGACCAAAGTTAGTGGTAATGGTGTGATGATATTATCTTATAAACTGTAACAAATGTTCCACAACAATGTAGTGTGTTGGTGGAGGGGTGTTGTATGGGACTTCCACACACTTGCATGATTGTTTTGTAAGTTCACAACTTTAATAAATATATTCTTAAAAAAAAAGAAAAGCAAACAGAGCCTAAGAGAACTCTGTTTCGTGAGTTGTTACACAATGTTATCTTTGAAACACAGGCTCAGGCACAACAGAGATTCTCAACAAATGAGAATTACACAGCATAAAGTGTCTAAAAGAACAAGAGAGGAGGTCCCACTGTGGCCAGTCCTCTGGAAAGGCCAAATGCTTGGTCAGGGTTGTTGGTTGACAGCTCTGAAGGCCTTGCTTTGCATCAGAGATGAGGGATACGGTGCTACCTAAGAGATCAGTATTTATATGCTCCATGGGGAAAGTGACCTGCCACTGGCCAAAAAGCATGTATCAAACAAACTTTCTGCAGAGTTCTCACCCAGACAAACAGCTGGGGTTGCTTGTTCTGGTTTTGGGCTCAAGGTATGGTCAAGACATTCTATTTCTGTATAGCTTGTTTTTCACCATGGAGAATTAACTTCTCCTCTGGGCTGCAAAATGGAAGCCTATTGAAACACCTGCACATAATCAAGTAAGAGGGGGAAAGGAGAGGCATAGGCAAGGGCTGGGAGATGGCCACTAAGGATGTCTGTGACTAGCCCAGCATTCCTCCCTTCAGCCTTTCCACCAGGCCTAGTATACGCCTCCGAATTATCTTTCACAACATAAGCCCACTTCCTATTTCAAACATGAGGGCAGAGATGGATAAGGGCTTGTGGCTCTCAGCAAAGTTAACAGTAAAAGTTTAGAAACACAAGTAACTGCAGCAAATTGGGGGGGCTTTGATGATTTCTATGAATATAATTACTCCAAGCAAGGTGATCATCCTTGCTTGAATTAGTGGTTGCATCCATGCCCCCCAACCCTCAGAACCCACTGAAGTCTCACATAGAATCAGCACCCTTTGCAACCAGGAGCCTTGCTGTTGGGTTTTAGTCACTTCCTGTTCCACCTTCCCTGAAGTATTAACCCAAGCAGTACAGCAGGAGGTGTTAGCAATAGTACATATACCTCCTTGCCTTCCATGCCTATCAGTTGACCAGGGATATAGAGAAGAAAAATGTTATCTTCATCACAGGGCAGAAAAGAAGGACTTCCTAATGTTAGTACAAATGTGAGGCAGGGGAAATCAGTTCTTGAGTGGCAATCCACACTTGGCAAAGAGGAGAGAGGGAGCAAGGGGTCAGATGGCAGATCCAACAGTTGTTCAGTTTCTTGCCAGGTTGCCACCAGGCCCAATCAGTAGAAACAGGAGCATGTAGTAGTAACTAGACCTAACAGGATGGTTGTGCAACTACTTCCAGTGGGAAACACTATTCTCAGCCTATTTGCAGTAATTTACCTTCTCTCTCTAGGGCCAATTAGTCTGTCCCTTGTCTTGAGCAATAATCTCACTTCTTTCCCATTGATCTGAGTGATTTACGCATACCTTCTGCCCCACTTCCACCTCTTCCTGATAAATGGGAGTAGTCAGGACTCCTCAAAACTATCCCATGACTGTTTCCAAGGGGACTAATGGCCCAAGAACGTACTGGCATTTCTGACAAACCTCTTGTGGTGCATGTGTCTGTTCCTATGGGCCCAGCCCACTGGATTATCTTCCCATGTATACTAAGAACTGCTATGCCCACTTCCATCATCCTACAACTCCACCTTGTGTCCCTAACCCCCACCATCATGGGAATCACGTGAAAGGTATAATGGGGCAAGAAGCAGGATGATCCCCTGGCAGTGACTGAAAAGGAGATTCTTACTGCTATGGCCTTGGTCCTCCTTTAAGGAACAATTCTCATCTTGATCAGTGAAGTGTAGATGTACACCAAAGCCTGGGTTTCTCCTCTACCCTCATCCCCTCTGTGTGCTAAGAAGCAAGATAAGGCCCTTTTGCCCTTCTGGGGATCTGCTGAGTTCAGTTTCCAGAAGGCCTGAGCAAGGAAAACCTTCATTCTAGTAAGAAAGTTGCCAGAGTATAGATGTATAGAGTATAGAGTATAGTATAGATGCTGAAACTCCGTTTTTAGGTGGCCATTAAAATTCTCCAAAATGCCCTCCGCCTGTGAGTGGTGGGTAACGTGGAAAGTCCATCTAATTCTGTGAGTTTTGGCCCCTTGTTGAGTGGACTGTGCGGACTCCTTGGTCAGAGGAGATGTCATCTGAGTACCTGAAAGAGTGGCAGAACACTTCTAAGGTATCCCTTGTATGTAACACATCCACATGATGAACTGGTAAGGCAAGGACATAGCCTGAATAGTTGTCTATTGTGGCCAAGGCATAGCTCATACCTTGCAATGGGGGGAAAGGACTGATATAGTCTGTTTGCCATGAGCAGCCCCTCTGGGAATTATTCCTAAATGCCTTTTCCAGCTCTGGCTTCTGGTTGACATCCTTACATTGGTTAATGCCAGATCGGGCCTCTTTTAATGAGAGGTACACCATGTTCCTGGGCCCATTATTTCAAAGGATCAGAATTTCCATGTCCAGCTTTTCTTGTAAATTCAATTCTACTTCTTTATTTTAGGCTTTCATTACATCTTTCTTGACCAATTCCCATTTCAAGTATTTCTCTCCTTGCTAATAGTAGCCCCTCAATAAGTGTTATAAAATGAATGAAGAGGAAGGTAGAGGAGAGGAGAAAAGAGGTATAATGAGTACTATCAGCTTTTTTTACACTCAGACCCTAACTTTATTTCTGGCCTAGACTAATTATAAGTAAGTGTATTAAATTAACTGAATTTAGATTGTTTGCAAGGATGGTTGCTAGGAAGAAGTAAGAAAAGACAGGAACACCATTTGTGATATTCTTGTTTTTAATGGTTTAGGATTATTTAAGTTTTAATTTGAGTTGTAGTAAATTTGGGCAATAGGATATGCTGTCTTAGTAGGCAAACTATTATATGTCATTATATATTCAACTTTTCATAAAATTATATAATAATATGCTTATACAAAAAATTTCAGACAACAAAATATGATTAAGTTATTGTGAAAAACTGACATCAAAACTCCACAAAGTCATACTAAACACACAATACAGTATTCAAATTGAATCTCACTGGTGATATATAACAACAAAGGATAAGTAATAATTCAAGGATACATCTTTAGTTTGACTTCCAAAGTCAATTCTGCCTGTTACAAATCAGGAAAATTCTGGCCATGTCTGAAATAATCTAGGAACAGAACACTTTTTCTAGCTACTGTATTGAATGTGTAGTACAGAAATTTGTCCTTAAGAAAATGATGTACAATATTCAAATTTTGATCCATAATGGAGGAAAATATATGTTTGAAATGTGTAAGCCTTTGAATATTAAAAGTAGTAGATTAAACAAAACTACAAATGATATTTTGAATTTCAGATTAAAATATCTTATGGCCAATATAATACAAATACTAACAGTGACCATTTACTGATCATGTGTTTTATGGTAGGAATAATAAAAGCCCTATATATATGTCATCTCATTTAATGACCACAACAACTCTGTGAGTAATCACCTTCATTTTAGGCTAGGAAAAAGAAATTCATATAATTTAAGTGACTTGTCTAAAACCAAGATGGTAATAACAGAAGGATCCCACATTCAAACCAAGGTCTGACTGATTTCATAGCTTAGGTCCTTTCTAAGAGATTAAACAAAAAATGGGCAACATTGATTTCTTAAAATCTGCAGTTATTTATGGGCATTACTACAGATAACTTTTCATATCAGCATTGTCTTTTACAAATTAATAAAAAGATTAAATGTTACAGGAAAGAAATAAGGCAGGAGTTGGCAAATATATTCTATACAAGGCCACATAATTATTTTTGGTTTGACAGACCATGCCCTCTCTGTAACAACTTTTCAGTCTTGCCATTAAAATGCAAAAGCAGCCACAAAAACTACAGACAAATGACTACGACTATATCCAATAAATTTCATTTATGAATCAAGAAATAAGATATTTCACATGTCATGAAGTCCTACTCTTGATTTTTTCAATCATTCAAAAATGAAATAAATATTCCTAGCTTGCCTGTCATACAAAGATGCCAAGCCAGAGTCAGGGTGTAGTTTGCCAGTGCCTGAAATAAATTATAGTTCAGATATAAGGATAGATATACAAATTTTGGAAATAAAATAATTTAATGTTTGAAACCTGTTTTGGATTTTACCTCTGTAAATTTTACAACACTGCAGTTTTATAGTTTAGCTCTCATCCTATGAAGGAAAACAGTGAACAGAAATTCGTCGAAAGAGTAAGCCCTGAAATCTGAATGTGCTGTGCACATTTCTTTGCTCACACTGTTCATCTTTCTACTCTCCACAGCCTGGACTCATTCTCATCACAGCTCATATAAAACCTCCACATTCTTGTCTCCTCTTAATGTCATACCCATAAGGAACATTTTAATCTTAAAACTCATGTGTAAGTTAAAGTGCTAAAGACACATTTAGCTTTTAAATATTTTCTACTTCTTTCATTTTATATTAATTTATTTCATGGCTTTACACCTTAATTGTATAAACAGCAACTTATAGTTTATTTCTTTCACCAAGAACTCTTAAAATGATATCTTTTAAAATATTGTCAATATGACAACAAAATTCAGAATCTCAGATCTTACAACTAGTAAACAGGTTTCAAAGGATTTAAATTGGTTTAGCTTCCTTTGATCACATAAAGTGTTGTTATCCCCGGCTTTTTACATGGTGAAAGAAATTCAAAGAGGGTATGAGATCTGCTCAAGGTCATGGTTTGCGACAGAATGAAGACTACAAACTTGCTCTGACAGTAGCACATCCATTAACTACATGAGCAGGAAATGTGTTACAGACATTTTATTAGTTTAACTAACACTACCTAATGACATAACTCAGCAATATAATAAAATAGAAGTTTATTTTTTCATACACAAGTCAGTCCAAATTAGTCAAGTGTCTCTCTGGACATTTCTCCACTAAGCAGGGACTTAGGGATCCTGGCACCTTCTATGTTGTATCTCTACATTCTTCTAGGCTCCTCTTCAGAATCTTCCACTGGATCTGACTTGTCAAGTGAAGAAGCAGCATGATTCTCACGCAGAACATTTTTTTGGCCGAATTTGTAAGTAGCATTTATCACTTCCACTCACATTCCTTGAGCCCCAACCTAACTAACCAAAACAATGATACAAAATATGGTCCACCAAGGAAAAAGAAACAGAATTTAGGTAATCTTGGCAGCCTCTGCTACTATGCATAAGAGAATGCCCTAATTGAAAGATGACATAATTTATGCCAGTTGTACAAGTCTTCTACAAAAATTAAAAACTGCAAAAACATTGAATGTATTGAAAGTTCTTAATGCTAACAAGAGAGACTGGTAACCTTTATTAAACCTAAAAAAAGTAATATTTAGTATGAAATGAAAAAAATAAGGATTTATTAATTCCCAGCCATAAATGGGCTTTTACAATTGCCTATAATGTACTTTTTTATTCTGCAATATAGTAGTTTTAAAGATAAATTAGTAAATGATAGATCTTTGATTCAATAGCTCTCAGCTGTGACAGCGTGTGAAATTCTAAGTTATATCATCATTAATGACTGTAACTAACATATTAAGAGTCCTTTAAAATAAGATCTGAAGGGCTTTTATTTCTTTTGTAAGAAAGCTTCAGACAGGAAACCTTTGAACAAGAACTTACATCTTTTACTCTCCTGGGCAAATAAGTCCTCCCTTTCTTTCTGATCTTTTCTCCTTATTAATACATAACCAATGAAACAGTAACTATTATTCTTTGGAAGTAACAGAATCTTTCTTTTTTCATATAATAAATTTTATTTTAAAAGAAATTTCAGATTACAGAAAAGAATTGCTACTAATCAAGGTTGAATAGTTTACACTTTGCACTTTACAGTTTTATAGGTTTTAATGAAATGTATAAGCCCTATATCTGTCATTGCAATATCATGCAAAATAATTCCAATGCCCTAAAAATGCCTTATGTTCCACCTATTCTTCCTTCCCCCTCTCCCTCCCATCAGAACCTCTAGTAACCACTATCTTTATATCAGTGTTACAAGTTCTTCCCTTATAACAATAATAACAAGCCTACTTTGGTCCATGGTTGCATTCCCCCCTATGTTTTTGCTCATTCCTTAGTTTTGAGAATTTTGGAACGGTTATGTCTGCTCTGCTTCAGACAGAGGGGACACAGATCATCTGGGACAGATGGAAGAAACTGTTCTGCTTGCAACTGTAGGTACTCTTTGTTTTTTGGGATGGCGGTTGTCCATCATCATTTTGTTAATTGTCCTGGGTGAGTTCTATCAATTGGAGAGTAGGTGTTTGCTGCAACTCTGCTGAGATTCAGGGTTCAACTGGAATATGAACAGACTGAATATTTAATCTCTGAGACATACATTTAGCCAGTATAGTGCTAATTATAAGCTCAAATAAAAAGGGTAGAAGAATCATGTGTAGGGAAATTATAAATAAATTTAGCTCTGTTACACTGGGGAAAGAGGTTACTATATATAACAAGGTAGGGCCCACTGAAAAAGTGCTGATTTCATGGGTTTGTGTGCCTTGCCTATAGTGTCTGGATGTCTCTAGAGCCCTTGGGAGCACCCTTGTTTGAGGCTTTGTTTACTATAGCAGTTAAAGAGATCCACCTGGACCATCCATAAGCGTAACCTCTGAAATGACCTCCCGATTAACTTTGAAATCTCTTAAGCATTATTTTTTTTAATGTTTCCCCCTTTTGGTCAAGGTCTTTTTCCAAATGCATCACTGATTTACACTTGGTATTAATCCCTTGGTGCCAGGTAGGACCATCCCCGGGAGTCATGTCCCATGCTTGGGGGAAGGTAGTGAGCATATATACTGATTCTGGCTTAGAGAGAGGCCACATTTGGGTTTTCAGGAGGTAACTCTTAGGCAACATATATTACTTGTCAAATTTTCAATTTTGCATGAATAAGATTTATACACACAAGCACTCATATGGTAGGCTTGGCATAATGGTCTGTTTTCTTTTATTAAACGCTGCTTATGTACTCTAGATATTCTTGCCCCTCTATTTAAGAACATAGCAAGACTCCCCAGG
>PVKH010003654.1:0-24594 GCA_004027955.1 Chaetophractus vellerosus
CTGCCACCTTCTCAGTTTCAAAACTTCAATTTTGGAAGGTCAAATTTTGCTCCTATTTTTGGAAGCCAAGTATCCTAACACCATTATGTCCTTCCCTCTCTGCCTCTTCTCTGCTCCCCTCCAGGCTCTGCTGGCTCTACCATCTGAGCTCGCTTCATCTCCTTCTCCCAGACTCCACCCAGCTCCTGAGAAAATGAACAGAATCAAAGGAGGGTACCTCCAGGTGCTTTATAAGCCAAATCACTGGAGGTTCTGAAATGTTCTGTTGCTTGCTGTCCTTACTTCTTTGAAAATTTGTAAGGTCCTCTAATCCTGGAAATGTATCAGGATTTCCTTTGTACTTTCCCTGTCAGTGCCCCTGCTGGGCTGGCTCAGGACTAGGACAGCCTTTTGTTCTCTCAGTGCCCTCTGTCTAAAAGTCCCTCCTTGCCATTCCCATTCTCTAACATATTATTTAAAATTTACATCAGTGATAATTATTTAAATACCTGTCTCTCCTGTTAGACTGAGAATTTGGTTTCCATATCTAATTCCCATATCTAATAATGCAGGCATATCTACTATTGGCGAGCTGTGTGACTTTAGACAGATCACATTACCTCAAACTCTGAAATGAGGATAATGATAATTCTCTCCAGAATTCTGTAAGGATCAAATGTAGTAAGGCTATGGAAAACACTTTCATAAGCTATATCAAGCACAATAAGCATTAGTTATTGGAATTATACTTATATTATTAATTTAGTTATGCTTATACCATGAGGAATTAAGGAACAAAAGAAGGAAAGAAGGAGAGAAGGCAGGCAGGCAGGCAAAAAGGCAGGAAAAAAGAAAGCAATTCACTTTATTAGTTCTAACGAAAACACTCCTTTTGTTAATCCTTTGAATATTTTTATTATTTTATAAATGTAGTACTTAACTAATTCCAGATATTAGTTTAAGTACCCTTAGAAAAGAAGTCAATAAAAATTCAAAATTAGGTTTGACCCTTTAGTATCAAGCAATTAAAAATTAAGAGCTAACATCTATTAAATATGTTCTATTTACTAAGAATTTTGGATGCATCATCTTATTTAATCCTCAACAACTCTATGAGGTATGTACAATATACTCCATTTTAAATAAGGAAACCCAGGCTCTAAGAGGCTTCACAAGCTGCCCAAGGTCATATGGTCACCCATGTCTGAGTCCCAAACCTGCATGCTGACCCACTACCCAAGTCTACTTCCTTCTCACAAGGAGTATGGCCAGAAAACCCATCTGCCCCCTGCCAGGGTTACCCTCAGCTGCAGCACTTATACACTGGCCTCACCATGAGGACTTACTCCTTTCCCCAAGCTCCCGAGTTCAATGGCAGGTGTGTCACTGTCCGCTCACTAATATGCACTTCAAGGCTGTTATTAACCTGCTGGAACCTGAGCTGCTGCCTCCTACTTGGGCAATTTTCCAACCATTTAGTGGCATAATCATCAGAGACAGGGATGTAAACACTTCCTCCCGCAGCCTGGGAAGAGGGCCAGAGGACTAACCTTGGTGAATTCCCTGTGGGAAGCTGCTCTGTGGGCACCTCCCTAGAGTCAGGCTTATCAGGTAGCAAATTTGGTGTGGTTAAAACCTTTTCTTGGCTCCCATTTCCCTGTCACATCAATATAAACTATATCAAAATTCAGCCAAGGTTCAGCAATAAAAATAAACAAAATTCTGTACATGATATAACATGGATGAACCTCAAAAATATAAGCTAAGTAAAAGAAGCCGGGCCCAAAAGATAACATGTTAAATAAATCCATTTATATAAAATACCCAGAAAAGGCAAATCTATAGAGAGAGAAAGTAGATAACTAATTGCCTAAGACTGCAAGTGGGAAATGTGAATCATAAAAGGGTATGAGGGATCATATGAAAATGATCTAAAACCAGATTGTGGTGATAGTAGCATAACTCAGTGTATTTACTAAAATTACTGAATTATACCCTAATAGGAGGTCAATGTTATGGTAGGTAAGTTATATCTAAATGCATTTTTAAATAAAAAAAGTTGACTCAGGCTTTCTAAAATTGATTGCTAACTGGCAATCCTGGAAACAGAGCTCAGATATCAGGTAGCAAACCTATATTCCCAAAACCAAAAGGGAAGTCAGATTTGGAAAGCTTTACTAATAGGATGGATTTCCTTCCAACTCAGGAAATGTAAAGTGAAATGCTTTCCATTTTGTACTATTACATGGTTGTCTGCTCTCTGACACTAAAACATTCACTTCTTTTCCTTGGAATTTAATAGGAATCTAGCAATTTAGAGTCCACTTCCAACTCTATCACTAGTTAGGTAAAAACTCTGGGTAAATTATCTCATCCAGCTGGGCCTCAGATTCTTCATCTGCAAGATGAGAAGGCTAGTCTACATTATGAACTCTCCAACTCCTTCCAGTTCAGACATTCGACTGTATTAGCAATTGCTAAAAGCCATATACTACTCTAGGCAATATCTATATACATGATCATTCCGTCTCAACAGCCTTAAAGAGGAAGAATTATTATCTCATCTTCCAGATGAAGACACTGAGCCTCCACTTGGTTGCATTTTTTTACTAATAATTACACAACCAGGAAACAGAAGAGCCAAATTTAAACCAGGATCTTTCAATTATATACCACAATGTTCCCCAATTTCCTTTCAAACTCAAAGTATACAGTGATACTGTGTTAAGTTTCCAGAACGGGGGTAAATTGGAGAATGAGGATATTCTCCTTAGAATTCAATATCCCTATTGTATAGACACAAATTCAAGTAATGCTTCCTAGTAGATGCACACACTGCAAGAAATGCTGTATGTTTCCCAGACAAATTAGAATGCAAATGCAACAGCACCCTAGGCCAAGAATCCAGAATCCGGCTGTAAAGGTGAAGTCCTATGGCTACCTTTGAGACAGATGACAGGTAGGTAGGTGGGTAGGTAGACACAGATCTCTATTATATGTGTGCATGTGTGTGTGTGTATATATATATATGCACACACATAAATACATACATATAGAGCTAAAATTAGGAAATATGATGCAAGAAGGGGGTTTGATTTCTCTTAAAATGTACAAAAGTTTATTTGAAAGCATCAGAATGCCCGGAAAAATGCAAAGCTTTTCAGGATATTCCTTTTGTTTATTATGGACATGGAAAAATTTTTAACTCCTAACTGTTCTGGAAAGAAGTATGTCCTCATACATATTGCTCTATAACATATAAATAAAAGATATTTCCACCTACCAAATGCTGAGTCACTCTGGTGTAGTTATATAAGGAAGTTTTCTTCAGAAATATTATAAGAACATCAAAACTTTCACTTTGGGTAAGAACTCTCACACACACTTTCCATACACCCTCACTGCCACTTTCACCACCAAGACACTACCATTACACTTCTACCACCAACACAAAACCTCCTCACAATGCTCACCCTCCCCCCATTACTCCAACATCACTCCAGCCATCTAGTAGAATTGTCTACCTCTGACCAGAGCATGTGTGTTTCTGTAATGAGAAATTGTGATTGCTGACCTCTGTCAGGCCCTGGCTTTTTCAGGCCCGATACCGGTAGCCTACTGGGCTGTCGGTCAAGTACAAGTTCAATCCCTTGACCTTGGGCCAAAGTGAACCAGACCAACAACCCACTAGTAAATTGGGTCTAAAATAGTCATCCAGATAATTAGTTCTTACCAGCCCTTGTGTGCTGGGGAAATCTGGGTACTAGTAAGGGCCTGATTCCATCTAACAACAAGGAGCGGTATTCAGACCACCTACCTGACCTTTTGCTCCTGGGCACTAATACCTGGTTTTCTGCATCTTTTAGGAGGTTCAGTGATAGGAGGGGCACCCAATATTCCAGGAATGGACTCATGGTATCCTTGACAATTTAAAGAAAATCCACACAGTTTTTCTGCCCAAATCCCTTTTGAAGGTTCTATGGCACTGCTAAACTCAGAATCTTTTGTGTTGGGCCCAAACTCTTAACTCCCACCTTATTTCTTTTGTTCCTTACTCTTCTAGCTTTTGCGTTTTGTCTCCCTCAAATCATGACTAGGCCTGGGCTTGAACTAGGCTTTTCACTTTCTTACCTGCATGACCGTGGGCAACTTAATTAGCCCTTTCAGGTTCCATTTCCTATCAAATGGAGATAACAACTATCCAAAAGAACTAGTGAAAGCAGTAAAGAAGAGAATATGTTCAACACAACAAGAGTGCATAGTGAATACTCAATAAGTGTCGTGTCTTTCTATATTTTCTCTTTTCAGATTATAAACCATCTGGGGACGAGTAGTGAATACTCTCTTTTGTATTCTCCCATACTTCCTTGTTGTTGTCTAAAGAAGAAAGAAACAGGAAATGGCAAATACTTATTTGCTGAATGAATGAATAGTACAATGCTATGAGTGACAAACTTTCCCTTCTTCCACCAAAGGTAGAAGTCTTAATTAAACTCCCAAACACAGCCATGATGAAAGCTTTTATAAAGACAATAGAGTCCTTGTCTATTATCTGATTTTCACAGTACAACTGTCACTCGTTTTATATAACAATAGTACATATTATGTATTTTATACTACTTTGATAACTTGCTATATGTCAAGGCACTGTGTAAGTGCTTTACAAACATTATCTTATGCCATATTTCTGAACAAATTTATGAGACAGTATGGTAGACATTTGTTTTTCTTTGGCTATCTTGAATCTGATCACTTTTTCTAGATTTAGAAATTGCCTGCTTTATGTGATTTTATTTGAGACAAAGACTACATTTGGAAGATGAAAATGCCAAGTACTCACTTTCTCAGCTCCCACAACCAGAACATGGGCAGGTAAGCCTGGGTTTATCAACTATATGAAGCCCTGTCAAACCTTGCCTGGGGATCCAGTGACAAAAAAGTACAGAGCACTACCAGAGTGGTGGGAGCAGCAGGAGCCACTCTCCAGAGACAGCCGTGAGAGTGGCTCTGACAAGTGTCGGTGTCATTGAGGTAAGCGGCACACCAGGAGCAACAGTGAGATTCTTACATGGTTTCTAACTATGTGGCTTCCAAGCCTGGTTCTAGAGACTCTGTGGATGGCCCAGAATCATTGATTAATTCCTTTTGGGCTTAAGTCAGCTTTTATTGATTTATGTTGTTTGCAATTAAGAAACATGATTGATACAGGCAACAAGGCCTCAGGGAAAAGGGAAAATAGGACCTCAGGGAAATGATGATTCTTTAAATCTAGCAGCCCAGAGTATGCTGTGGAGAAATAGAAATTATCTTCTGTGGTCACTTGGAATGATGTGTCCACTGAAGGAAAGACATGGTAGGACCATATGGCTTCTGTTATAAAACCATATGAAGAGCTTGAAACATTCTAAGACTGCACAGTATGCGGGTATGCTTCTAACCGAGTTGTTAAAGAATTAGCATGGCCAGCTCAAAGTACTAAATTTTTGGCTCAAGGCACAGGCAAAATAAAATAAAATCAGGAACTCACTGTTACTGTACTAAATCAATCTCTTATCTCTTGCAGCTGCAAGGTTAAGGTACTTAAAAAAACCAAACTCAATATTTGGTATTCAGATTGCTGAACAATATCAGATGAATACACAACCTTACCAGGACTCTTTACGGAAGTTGAAATATTGACAGGAAATAATGGAATACAGAGAATGTGAATGGGAGAATATGGAAAGGTGTGGATCTCCCTCGGTAGCCTAATACTCCATATCTGCCCTTTATTCCGTAGCAGAAGCAGCAACTTTTCCTCCCTTGGCCATTGCAGCCATTTCTTTCTTGCTTGAAGACCCGTAATCACCCAGATTATGACATCTACCTTGCAAATGGTATCCAGTGCTCCACATGCCCTACCCAAATACCCTCCTTTAGCTTCAAACACATAATTGAGATGCTATACGAGATAAAATGCAAATTGTTCCCTAGAGAAGAAGTCTTATCCATAAACAGAAGATATCAATTGTTATTGATATATAACATTAGACAAACCTGGAGAACATGTGGGAATTGATTCTGCAGATACTAGACCAGGCAGGAGAAAGCTGATTTTGAAATTGGGGTCAATGTATCAATATTAGTGCAGTTATCAGAAACGCCAAATTCAATGTATTGACATAAGCAACTGGGAGTGGTTCCAATTATATATTCAGTTGGTTAACAAAAACCTGGATTCCACAGTGATCTAGGCTAAGTGAAGTTGAGATGCCCAAAATTCCTTAATATATAATATAGAGAAAGGAATACAGAATTTGGAGAGAGAAAAATGTTGGAGTGAATTTATTATGTGTTAGCCAACTATCTTCCCTTTAGGATGGGATCTCAGAAGACATTTTATTTTAAAAAGGCTTTTAAAAATGCTTTGGGGTCAAGAATACTAGGATCCTGGAAATTACTCCAGCATTATTACCTATATGCCAGGGATACTGGGGAAAGTCATCACAGTTAATAACAGTTTTCTTATTTCAGAAGAAATACTAAGATCCCTGCATCACTGCAGCCAGGTGGTATCATTTATCTTCTGGCAGCAGCACAGGCTGAATGGAATAATGGATGACAGGACCTGAGAAGCAGCTATAGGCAGCTTGGCTTCCCATGGGAAAGGCAGAAGGGGGACCACCTTCACCATCTCTCAGGGTTATAGCCACTGCCTGGTTCCATGCCACAATGTAGTTTGCAGGAGCACTCATCACCTGACCATCCCACACAATAGCATGCTTATCCAATATGTTGATGACTTCATGTCGAAAGAAGATAGAGAAACAGAAACTAATAGTCTCCTTAAATGCCATGGTAAAATGCATACAGACCAGCAGGATGGAAAGAATCTCATGAAAACACAGTGTTCTGCCATTTCAGTGGACTATCTGGGGGAATGATCTGGTTCATGTCAATAAACACTCTGAAGAATACAAATAGCCATTACTTTGTAGCTCCTATTCCTAAGAAAGAGGCACAATCTCAGGGTCTCCTTGGATCACAATGGCAAAATATACCACATCTGGATGTGCTTCTCCGATCCATTTATCAGATGATACTAAAAGCTTAGAGTGTGTACCCTAGAGCAGTGATGTTCAAATGCAACATACACTAGAAACACCTAGAGAGTTTGTTAAAACAGACTTTTGGGCCCTACACCTACAGTTTCTGATTCAGTAGGTATACAGTGAAGATCAATAATTTGCATTTCTAATACGTTTCCAAATGGTATTGATGCGGTTTGGTCCGGGATCAGTTTGAGAACCACTGTCCTAGAATAAGTGTAAATTCTTCAGTTTATCCAGACTTAATGTAAGTAGCTTTGCTACTTATAACCTAGCAGATCAATAACACTCAAAATATTTGTCACAAATCGGAATGCTGCATAGAGCCTATGAGTAGCCACAACTGGAGAATCAAAGCCATGGTCCCAAGAAATTGCAAAGCCATGCCCACTTCCGCATACAATGATTCCATCATTGTGAGAAAGTTCTTGGGCCCTAGTAGGGAGTGTACATGTATACATTTGACCAAATTAGGAAACCATGGTAAAGAGGTTAAGTCACAGTGTTTAAGTTAATAAGGAGCAGAGCCTGGGCTCTATCCCAAATACACTTCAAACCTGTGTGCTCATCACTGCCATCTCCTGCCCGCCTAAGATTTTACATGTCACACTTGGCTTCTAGTCATGGTTATAGTAGGATAGCTGACCTATCTCTGCCTCTCTGTATAGATATATTTGACCATAAAACACTTTCAGATTTTTGAATAATTGCAAAGTGTTTACATCCATGAGACAAGATCAAAGTTTTAGTTCTAGTTCCTGTTTGGACTTCATTTTCCCTACCTGTAAAAAAAGAAGGTAAAAATTTAATGATTTCAGCTTTGTCTTAGATCTAAATTTTTACGAATATACCTCTCAGGTTTTTCAAATATCCTCTGTTCCCATCAAAAAACTTGTGGATCCCCATTGATATCGTCAATGTTTCTAAATGTTATAAAAGCACATTATATGTAAAGCTTGCTGTGCTACAGTCAGTAACAGTGACAAACTTAGAGAAGGTAAAAAGGAGTTATTTTTCCTGTAGTTTCCAATTGCATTAATTACCTTTCTCTTAGAGCTCCAGTGAGTTTGTCTATATTTGAATTTAAGATAATTTATACTTTTTCTTTTCCCACAGACTTCATATTTTAGAGCACTACATCAATTAAATTCTCTGGACTGCCACAAAAGACCTTCACCACAGAAAGAGCTAAACTTAATGCCACAATGACACATTCTATTCTATGGGCTGTAAATACTTGCTAAGTATTAACAAGCATCTCAGATGTCTTGACTCAATGAGACTCAAGACAAATTCAGATGGTGACATTTTCCTCTATAATTCTTTTATTTCTGTACCCATTTAAGTGATTTCCAGAGCCTGCTAAATGTCATCTAAGTTACCTAAAGCTTGAGAAACTATTTTGAAGGGATTTTTTTAAAGGCAATTATACCTCTATTTGACAACACCATCTGCTGCCAGCTTCTCATTTTGCCAGTTTCCGGTTCGGTTAACTCCTTCATTGCTGCAATTACCTAAATGCTGATTGCTTTTTGCAGCACAGACCAATGGGAATACCTTATATACCCTCATAGAGGTCAAAAGTATTCCATAAATCCATTATAACAAAAACTAAAGCCTAATATTTCTGTTTCTGGTATAAGAAGGTACTAATTTAATTATAGTCTGATTTTACTTCTGCATTATCTTAGGCGGCTGCTATACTGGCTCAGAAAAGCCTAACTGAAGAATTATTTATTTTTGTGAGAGAATTGCTGCCAAAAGTTTCTCTCACTAGTATCTAAAATATTGAGGATGGCAGATTACCACAGCATTGCTCTGACAACTAAGAGCACATTCTCATCTCCCAAAGGAGAGAGAATGCCCAACGTCTTATTTGTCCATAAAGACCTCTTCAGAAGGAGGATTTCTGCATCTTCATCCAATTAGGAAGGTTAGGGATAGTGCAAGACTTGAAATTAATTTGCATGTTCAGTATCACTGGCCTGTGAAGGAGGTGGTGACCCTTAAGAAGCACTCATGAAGCTCACATATTTAAGTGTAAATTAATAGTGAAAGGCCTTAACTTCTCATGGACAGTTTCATGAATTAATACCCTCTTTTAGAGGGAGTTTGAGACTAGGAGCAGTTTGAGACAGAGAGATGAGTATGGAGACATGACTTTGAGTCTCAACAGCAGGCTTAGTTTTCTCTATGCTCTTCCAGCCTTGGTTAAACTGAACTAAACCTTCAACCTAAATTCTGTCTTTGGGAGTGGAGGATCTTGGCCACTCAAACCTTACCTAAAAGTGTAATCCACAAAGAACATGGCTTCCAGGTATACTTGGTCATTCTCTCCTCTATGCTCACCGGAAACCTTCTACACTACCATGAATTAAGTGAACACAGACCTTGGCACCAGTCAGCCCTAAGTTTAAATCCAAGCTCTGCCACATAATTAACCATGTGACATTAATCTCTCTGAGTCTGTTTTTTCAGCTGAAATACACAAGGACATACAATCTGTGAGTACAGATTGGATTGTTTATATTTTTTATTAGAGAAGTTATAGGTTTACAGAAAAGTCATGCATTAAATATAGTGTTCCCATTAAACATACCCCCTTTATTAACATTTGCAGTAGTGTGATATTTTTGTCACAATTGATGAGATTATTATTGTACTATTAATTGTAGTCCATAGTTTACATTTGGGTTCACTATTTGTGTTATATAGTCCAATGGTTGTTTTTACTTAAAATTTTTATTCTAGTCACATATAAGCAACCTAAAATTTTCCTTTTTAACCACATTCAGATATATAATTCAGTGGCATTAATTACATTCATAATGTTGTGCTACCATCATTGCCATCCATCTACCAAAATTTTTCCATCACTCCAGGCAAGTTTCTTTACCAATTATTTACCCATTCCCTACCCCAACCCGGCCCTGGTAACCTGTATTCTAGTTTCTGCCTCCATGAATCTGCTTATTCTAATTATTTCATGTAAAGGAGATCATAAATATTTTTCCTTTTATATCTGGCTTATTTCACTCAACATGATGTCTTCAAAGTTCATCCATGTTGTCACATATATCAGAACTTTGTTCCATTTCATAGCTGAATAATATTCTATTGCATGTATATGCCACATTTTGTTTACCCATTCATCTCTTGGTGGACACATGGGTTGTTTCCATCTTTTGGCAATTGTGAATAATACTGCTATGAAATATCTGTTCAAGTCCATGTTTTCAATTCTTTTGGGCATAGACCTAGAATGGGGGTTGCTGGGTCTTAGGGTAATTCTAGACATAAATTTCTGAGGAATTGCCAAACTGTTTACCACAGCAGCTGCACCATTCTATATTCCCACCAACAATAATTTCGTGTACCTATTTCCCCACCTCATCTCCAACATTTCTGGTTTTTTAAATTTTATTTTTATAGTAACCATTTTAGTGGATATGAAAAGGTATCTCATTGTAGTTTTGATTTGCAAAATCAAATGGCTACTGATATTAAGCATCTTCATTGACTTTTTGGCCATGTGTATATCTTCATTGCAGAGATGTCTATTCAAGTCTTTTCCCGATTTTTTAATTGGGTTGTTTGTATTTTTGTTGTGGAGTTGGAGGGTTTCTTTATAAATTCTTTATATTAAACCTGTATCAGATATGTGTTTTTCAAATATTTTCTCCCATTCTATAGGTTATCTTTTTATGTCATGATGAATTCCTTTGATGCACAGAAAATGGTAAATTTTGATGAAGTCCATTGAGTTACACTCTCTTTTGTTGCTTGTGTTTTGGGTATAAAGTCTAAGAAACCATTGCTGAACACAAAGTCCTAAAGATATTGCCCTATATATTCTTCAAGGAGATTTTGTTGTTGTTTTTCTTAAGGAGGTACCAGGGATTGAACCCAGGACCTTGTACATGGAACGCAGGCACTAACCACTGAACTATGTCTGCTCCCCAATGAGAGCTGATTTTTTCATTTGTTTTTAAGAGGGACCTGGAATCAAACCAGGGACCTTGTACATGGGAATCAGGAACTCAACTACTTGAGCTACATCATCTTCCCTTCAAGGAGTTTTATAGCCCTGCTTCTTTTTTTCTTTTCTTTTCTTTTCTTAATAAATTTTATTTTTAAAGAAGTTTTAGATTACAGAAAAGTTACATTGAAATTATTGGGATTCCCATATGTTCCACCCCTCCCCTTTCCACATTTTCCCCTATTAATAACATCTTACATTAGTGTGGTACATTTGTTACAATTGATGAAAAGATATTAAAGCATTGTTACTAACCAAGGTCTATAGCTTACATTATGGTTTACGCTTTGCACCATGCATTTTTATAGGTTTTGACAAAATGTATAATGGCCTGTATCCTTCATTGCAATATCATTTAGAACATTTCCAATGCCATGAAAATGCCCATATGTTCCACATATTCTTCCCTCTCCCTCCCCTCAGAATTTCTGATAGCTACTGTATCAATGTTACAGGTTCTATAATAATAGTAAGTCTACTTTGATCCACAGTTGCATCCCCCCTTATATTTGCTCATTCCTCAAACCTTGAGGAATTTGGGAAGGTGATGACCACTTGGCTTCAGATTGTGAGGTGGACATTCAGTTATTCTTTAGGGATTTTAACTGAAAGTTTGTGATATATATTTTTTCTTTTTTCTTTTTTAAAAGATACTTAGATTACATAAATGTTACATAAAAAGCATAGGGGATTCCCATATGCCTCGCTCCCCACACCTCCCAGATTTCCCACATTAACAACATCCTTCATTAGTGTGGTACATTCATTTCAATTGATGAACACATTTTGGAGCATTGCCACTAAGCATGGATTAAAGTTTACATTCTAGTTTACACTCTCTCCCACCCAATTCTGTAGGTTATGGCAGGATATATAATGGCCTGTATCTGTCATTACAATGTCATTCAGGACAATTCCAAATCCTGAAAATGCTCCCATATTACACCTCTTTTTCCCTCTCCCTGCCTTCAGCACCTCCAGTGGCCACTATCTCCACATCAATAATATAATTTCTTCCATTGATAGAATTACAATAATTCTATAATAGAATACCAGTAAGTCTACTTTAGTCCATAGTTCATTCCCCAATCCTGAGGATTCTGGGATGGTGATTGTCTACTCCACCTCTAATTGAGAGGAGGCTGTGATCCATTAGGGCCAATGGATGGGACTCTCTTGCTTGTAGTTGTAGACTCTCTTGGTTCCTTGGTATGGTAGTTGTCCATCATCACTTCCTTGTTAGTTGTACTGGATGAGACGAATGAACTGGAGAGTAAGTGTTGCAATTCCGTTGAGATTCGAGGCCCTGCTGGTGCATGGACAGCCCAAAGATTTAAGTCTCTTGGATGTACACCTACCAACTCTAGTACTCCTTATAGGTTCAGATAGAAGAACAGAAGAGCCATGTGTAGGAAAACCACAACCGAGTCCAACTCTGTCATCCTGGGGAGCATAAATTCCAAAGTAGGGCCCACTGGCAAAGTTCCAAACTCCTGAGCTATCTGCCCTGACTATATTGTCTGCGTGTCTCCAGAGCCTTCAGGAGCTCTGCTATTTGGGGCAGTATCTACTTTGGCAGTCAATGAGATTCTGCTAAGACATGCATAAGCATAACCTCTGAAATGACCTCCCTATTCACCTGAAGTCTCTTAGCCATATAAACTCATTTGTATTTACCTTGTCCCCCTTTTGGTCAAGGTCTTTTTCCAGTTGCATTGTTAGTTGATGCTTGGTAGTAATCCCTTGGTGCCAGGGAGGCTCATTCCTCTGGGTCATGTCCCACACTATGGGGAAGGTAATATATTTATATGTTGAATTCCGCTTAGAGAGAAGCCACATTTGAGCAAAAAGGAGGCTCCCAGGAGGCAACACTTAGGCACCTTATAACACTAGGCTAAGTTTCCATTTCAAGATTAAAGGTTCATAAGCACAGTCATCAATATCAAGGGCTTGTCCATGACCATCCTCCTTCACTAGTCATTGCCCCTGTTCCATTAGAGAATGTGGCAGAGCTCCCTAGGAGGGGAATTTGATATTCCTTTGGTTATCAACGTTTCCCCAAATTTTAAAGATAAACTCAATAAAATATTAAATTTTAAAGTATTTACATGGTAAATTTACATGGTAATACTCTTTCATGGAAAGAGTAATTTAGCAATTAATTTAATCTAATTAAATTAATTAACTAGGTAAAAATTAATTGCAGATATATCTCTTTAGAATCAAATAGTTTTCTACATTATTTAAATATCAAATAGAACTCTAAATCCCAGTCCATGAAGCTAGTGCAGTCTCCTATGTTCTGATAGTTTAAAATATCCTTTCAAGGTGCTGGAGATTGGCTTAGTACCATGAGTTAGGCCAGAAAATATAGCAGAACTGGACATCCAAGAGGTGCTTTAAGGGATGTATTACATTTCCTGGTGCTAAGGCAATACTAGCCGGTTCAGCTGAATTAAGAAGTTTAATAATTTTTCACAGTTTATCTAGAAAAATACTTACATGGTAAGTATTACCATGTAAACTTAGAAATGTATCCTTGAGTTCCCAAAAAGTAGAGGACTCAGAGGAAGAATGAACTTTGTATACATCACAGTCCCTTTAAATATACCACAATGTGTTCAGTTCAATAATATAATATCAGTATTTAGCATTTCATGAGTGATTCATTCTTTGACCTTTTAGACACTATTTAATTGTGTACCTGGAAGACATTTTGATATATCCTAAGACCCTGAACAAAATATTACTCATGTTCATTTGGTTTTGGCCTGCCCTCAAGAATGCTAACTCTACACCAAGCTTGAGAAATTCACATTTGATCTAACCTAGATAGAATACTAGGATATTTCATCTTCCTTCACAATGTATGGATGGATCATAAAATGTCAAAATTTTATGATGTTCTATTCCTCTCTAGGGATGGCCAATCCTTTCCAAGATTTGTCAGAATACAACTGTTGTTTCATTGTATATATTTTCAAATTAACCATTACTTGTGTATGAAGACTCCAGCATATATTTGATAAAAAAAATATAACAAGGTCTTCAGGCATCTGAAAGGGCAATTTATAGCTATATCAATTTATAACTGTAGTCGTCCCTGTATGTACAATTATATTTGGCTATTTATATGGAATCTTTCTATGCAAAGAACTTGGAAGAGACTTTAATGATTATCTTGATCAGTGGCCAAAACCTATAGAAACACACTTTACAAGACTTCTAATGAATAGCCATTGAATAAGTACTGAAATGACTCCACTTTCAAGGAACTATTTGACTCATGACCCTAAAAATTATGGACCAGTTTTAAAATGGTAGTCCCTTGAACTTCATAAGAACAAGATAGTATATACCTTGTTTAATATCATGATCTAAAGGCTCAGCATCATGCCTGACAGTTAGACATTTAGGAAATAGTTGATGAATAAATTAGTAAATAAATTGACCCAAAAAGCAGATATCAAGAGGATAGACCAGCACTGCTCTAGATTAAAGGAATCATTTATCTCACTGTAATTAACATTCCAGGAGTTCTTCTTGGTTCTGATACCTTTATCTTGCCTATAATACTAATGAGTATCATTATATTTTATATAATTCTTTATAGTTTGTGAGGTTGATTGTATCAATGACCTTTCAAGGTATTATATGACCATCTAAAAATTGGGACATTAGTGCGCTAAAATCTAAGTTTATTGTCCAAGGCCACACAGCTAGAAGGAGTGAAGCTAGGGCTTAAAGCCAGCATTTTCAACTCCATTGTTGCTAACTCCAATAGCCACACAACTCCTAAATCTGACCACAAGCTAATTATATAACTCATGTTGAGTAAAGGGGCCCTCTGTCTCTATCTGGGACTAGAATTCACTGAACAAAGATTATATGTCCAATGGACAAAGCCTTTGGACTCTTGAACAGGCTTTTGTCAGTTGAAATTTGGTTCATGGAAGCTGTACATTGTACCACTTGTGCCAACATTTTCTGAAGCAAGGAAAGCAAAAAGGAGTCCAACCACTTGTTCTTTCCTCTTGAATGGGCATTTTGCCTTCCCACAAGATAGAAGAAAAAGTAGCCACTAGGTACTTAATTCTGACTTAAGGATATATGGAATAAACGGGTTTCTCCATGTAAGTGGGAGAGTGAGGTTCTTACTGCAGGAGGCCTTCTCACTATTGTCAAACCATTTACCTCCAGAAACTGTGGACATATAAGGGAGGAAGATTGACTGCAGGGTGTGACATTTGTCCCCTCTTCCAGGAGAGAGTGAGAGGATGTGAGCTTGTAAAGGTAGTATAATCTTCAGGCAAGACGTACCATGGCCAGCAAACAATATTTCTTTTCTAGTGTGCATGTATTGATCAGAAGAATATTAAGTGTGTCTAAATCTCAATTTTGTGGTTACCCTTGCCCTTCTCCTTGTCAAGTAATATGATACCATACCCAGGACACGAATACTATGCCTTTAGCATGAAAGTATTGTCCTTCTATTCTTTGCAGCATTTCTTACATCATAAAAGGAAAAACATCCTTGCCCCCTCACAAAAGAGCCTTGCCCTTGTGTAGCCAACTCAATTCTTCTTCCCAAAATATAAAGGAAGTTACTTCTGTTGTTTACTTCAAAGACATATTTTAAAGTAGTATCATTATATATTTTATTGGGACTTGATTTGTTTTCTATTTACACCCTAAGTTACCATGATATCTAGGGAGCTACCCCTTCACCCCCAAGCTCTTGACTCCATCAACTTTAGTACGTCTTCCAAGATCGCAAATCAAGTGTTGACCTCTCTACAGTCCTGAAAAGGTCTTAAGACTTCAGGGCACTGAGATAGTAAACACTGTAGTATGAAACACTGAAACACTAAAACATAAGTAGAGAAGGAGAACAAATACAAACAAATGCAAGACAGACTCTGTAATATGGGGAAGAATTAAGGACAACAACAACAATACCAAGATTTACCATTTATTGATTACTTTGTGCCAGGACCTTTGTTCATGCATTATCTCATTTATTCTCCTATATCCAAAAACTGTGTCCAAAATATATAAGGTAGTTTTATTATCATATCTATATTCAAATAAAGAAATTGGGGAACAGAGAGGTTACATAACACTCTCTGTTTCTACCTAGTAAGTAAAAAGGGAGCTACGTTTCAGAACCAGGTGCACTCCAAATTCTGTGCACTTTACCAGTAAGCCAAGCCACATAGGGCCAATAGAAAATTTCAGTTTCCAATACAGATAACTAATTGTTCCTTTTTTGTTTCATCCAAGTAGAATTTAATTCTGAAATTTAATAAGTTTCTTGTTTTACAAATGTGTTGTGGCTTGGAGCTATGTGCCCCAGAAATAAACATATTCCTAATCTTAATCCATTCCCGTGGTTGGGAACCCACTGTAAATAGGACCTTTTGATGAAGTTAGTTCAAAAAGGGTGTGGCCAACTGAATCAGGATGGGTCTTAATCCTACTACTAAAGGCTTTATAGAGAAGCCATCGAGAGCAGCCAGAAACTGGAAGTCAATGGAACCTGGGAGATAAGATGGCATCATGTATATTGCCAAGGAACCCCAAAGATTGACAGCCAGCCAGAAGATACTGACCCCAAGAGGAAACTAGCTTTCTAGCCTCAAACTAGAGCAATAAATTTCTGTTGTTACACCAACCCATTACATAGTATTTGTTTTAATAGCTAGAAAACTAAAACAACCTGCATTATCTGTCTAAGAAGATGGTAATTATTCTGAAAGCAAGCCTAGGATTGTTCTATACCCCACTGGTACCTAGAACAATATATGTCCCTGGCTGGTACTCGATAAATACTTATTCAATTGAATTCTTAACCAGACTCAAATCTAAAAGGTTTTATTAATTCTAATTTTTAGAACTAAGACTCACTCATAATATTGAATTCAAAATGTTGGAGCTGGGGTTAAAAAAAACAACTGAGAGAACAACTAGTCATTGAAAGAAGACATGACTTGCCCAAGGTCACATAGCCAGTTAAGGGCAGAACCAAGAAAGTCACTGGGTCATCAGGTCAGTTTATCAGAAAGTGAAAAATAATCTGTCCTCCTGAAAATAATGAGGGGAGGGTGATAGCAGAGAAAATAAGGAAACAGAGCAGGACAGCAAAGATGTAGAGAAGTGAATAAGTGGTTACAATTAGGGGAACTTAAGGAGAGACAATGACTCTAAATGGGGACCTGGAGGAAAGGTTTGATAGCTGGCATGTCCCTGTCATGAAAGCAGTAAAGGAGCACAAGGAAATGACAAGCTAATGGGAATCCTGGTGGGAAGCAGCTGGCACACATTCTTCCTGAACTGTAGCTTAAATGATCACTGCCATTCTTATCAGAATGGTCTAGTGTATTCAGACAGCAGCAGTCTTGAGGTTTTCTAGTGCCCTGAGTGGGGATGGGGTATGTCCCAAGCCAAGATAAACTGATGGAGATGGCTGTGAGGTACAGCAAAGAAGATTTCAGCATGGATTCCAGAGTGTGGGAAGGAAACAATGTGTGGATATTACAGGAAAGCAGGTACAAGCTTATTTTCTAGCAACTAAAAAATCCATCACCACGAGTTGCCTTGAAGAAGAGTTTGATGAGCTCCCTTGGAATGTTTAAGCAGAGTCTGGGTGTCAGAAATACAGTGGAACACATTTAAATATCAAATAAATTATTGTACTACATAACTTTTAAAATCTTTTCAAACCCCCAGATTATCACATTTTAAATTAGCCCTACCACAAGTATACCCTAAAGTTATACAGGGCATGCCACCCCACTCTCTTGAAACTAAAATAAATTTCTAACCTATGATCACCTTAGACCATAGGATAAAGATAATAACCCAACTCACATTTGTGAATACTACTTCAGAGTCTAAGTATGGCACTTTCACTTCTAGGATCTCATATGACCATACAAAACCCTATATAAAGCAAGGCAGAGGCACTATTTTTATTTCCCATTAGATATAAGGAAATTGAGCGATTCAGTCAGTTAGTAATAATTAAGTGTCTGCTACATCAGAGACACTTTTCAAAGCACTGGGGATATAGGAGTGAGGGAAATAGTCTTAGACCATACCTCGTGGAGCTTACATTCTTGCATAGACAGACAGACAATGAAAACACACACATATCAATACAAATCATGTTTTAAGGGTATAAATATTATGGAGAAAAATGCGGTATAATAAGGAGCATGAGGACAAATGATTTGAGAGGTGCTATTTTATATAGGGTGATGAAGGAAGACCTGAGACCTTTAGGAAATGATGGAACAAGACATGTGGCTACCCAGAAAATGACCGTGATAGGCAAAAGGAAGAGGAAATGGAAAGACCCTGATAGGAGAGTATTCTTGGCAAGTTCATAAAGCAGCAAAGAGGTGAGTGTGGTTGGACTGGAGTGAACAAGGCAGAGAAAAGTAGGAGATAAGATCAGATTGTGTAGGGCATTCTCAATTGTATAATAGACTTTGGCTTTTATTCTGAGTGAATCAAAATGCCACTGGCAGATTCTAAGCAAAGAAAGGTGTGACCTAGCAGTTTAAAGGGATCACTCTGCTACATGGATTAGAGACTGCAGGCATGCATGAGAAATGCTGGGAGGCTTTTGCAAAAATGAAGGCAAGAGAGAATGGTGGTTTGGAGCACTGTGATAGTGGTGGAGGTGGTGAGAAGTAATTAGATTCTAGATTGATTTTGAATGTAGAGCACTAGACTTGATGTTGGATGAATGAACATTGTAAAACTAGCCTTTTGTTCTAACCTAAGTTCCATCATGTCTTCAGTCAGTAACCTAGGGCAAGTCATTTAATTCTCTGCTCCTAATTTCCCTCTTTTTAAAATTGGGACACTCAAAACACTTGTGAACTTAGTACAGTATTCTTTCCAGCTTAAAACATTTTTTAAAGCGCTAGTTTTGGATGCTCTTCTTATATAATGTGGGGATGAGGACATTGGAATTAGCTTGGTATGCAGGGCCTGCTTCTTTGAGATGTATGAAGCTGTGTCTGTTTAGAAAGAAGATAATTCCCACCACCACACACACATATACACGTAGAGGCACAAAATTACAAAGAGCTCACTGGATGCTCTTGGCATTAAGATTGTCTACTTTTGTCCAAGTGTGTGTATGTAATACTCACAGGATCCCTGGGAGGTAAATTGGCTCACGGAGAGATTGAGGCAATGAGACATGAAAGGATGGCCGACGGTCAACTGCACTCTCAGTGGGAATTGGTTTCATTCTTATGTACAGCACTAGGCTTTCTTAGACATTTAGCAGCTCTTTTCCTAAAATGCTCAAAAAATATTCATGGAAAGGTCCAGATGGATTCTGCAAAATTGACATTTGGGGGTTTAACAGTAACTGAGAAACAATTTACCCATTCAATTAAACTAGGGGCATTGGACATGACAATTGTGAAATGTTTTGCTGGTAGCAGTTTGCTTTCTATACAATTAGAAATTGTCTTTATTGTTGCAAGTGAGATCTACAAATGGCACTTCTAGATATAGCTTCAAAACTCTATGCAGACCCCAAAGCAATTTAGAACTAATGCTATCAAACTGGTAAGTGGACTTTTTCACTAGGTGGCTGACTGCCTCTTCTATCCCCTTCTGTGACAGCTTCTTAGAAAAATACTCTCTCAGTAATGCATTTAACAAAACTGCAAATTAGTTGAAATTTGTGCTCAATTATTCTGCTCCCACCAGTGCTTTCTGTGTCTCGTCTTCACCTTCAGCATTCCAAGACTCTTGTGTTTCTGCAGTCCCAGGATAAACAACCCCAAAACATATCCACAAAATTACTTTCCTGGGAATATTTGATCGTTAAAAGAGGAGTCTGGACAGAGCAATTCTAAACCCAAAAGACTTCATCTTAAATGGTGGGACAGGAGCCATCATGCCATTTGCAGAAGGGAGAAAGATGTGGAGATGACTTCGTTGAGCGCACCAGATCAGACCATTGCATAAAGAACTACCCATATGCCTACATTCAGAGATGCACAGAGAGTTCTGGCTAATAGTATAGTCTCTAATGGCAGACAGACTGGATTGAATCCATGACTGCTCCTTCTTAATTGTGCAGCTTTGGGCAAATAACATTACATCTGTGGCCCTAGGCTCTTCATCAATAAAATGGGTTAATAGTAATAAATGAGAGATTTCATGTCAAACTCTTGAAGACAAGAAGTATTTCCTGCTCATCTCTTCAGCTTAGGATATAGTTGGTCCTAAATAAATGCTTCTTAAATTGCAATAATGACTAAACATATGTATGGACGGCAAAGTCAGATTTGGCATCTAAAGATACTGACTCCCAGCAATACTTTAACCCTCTACTCAAAATGAACATTTCATTCCTCCTGGATTGAGGCTGGGCTGGCTGCTATTGAATTTTGTAGCAGGCTGTCATGCAGTCACATTGTTCGTGGGTCTCTAAAACATTCTTCTACTCCCGGTCACCATACTTGGTATCACACTGAGCAAATTGTTTGAGTTTCTGCTGTTACTTCTCAGAATAACAATTCTGCAGAGCTGTGTGTAGAGAGAAGCATGGCCTTAGGGTGTGGTGCTTGACTGCAGCCAGGCATCTGTCTAGCAAAACTCCTTTCTTTCCATATCCTATAAAGCATAACTTATAAGCAATGCTGTTGAAAATGTTCCAGAGGCCAGATGGGATGTCTGGAGCCAGCAGAGCTCTCCATCCCCAGAACTCAGCCAACTGGGAGATTGCCCTGGGCCTGGCAGCATGGATAGTTCTTTACTCAGCAAGCTCAACCATATGAAACCCATGCATATATTTATAATCAGCCTCTCTCTCATCCCCAATTCAAAAGAGAAGCACCTCTCTTCTCTTCCCCACCCAGTGCCTACTTTTCCTGTGTAAAGCTGCCCTGATGCTTACTGAAATCTGATTTTACCTTGTAAAATGCTGGGCAAAGATACATGGTAATGAGTCTTCTGGTCTACCTAACATCCTATTACTTAATCAGTGCACTTGTAGCAGTGTAGACTTTGAGTCTCTCTGGGTAGTTGGACACCATCAAACAACTTTGATCTGTTCAGAACAGGACCTGGGGAGCTTATTATCCTCGTGGACACCCTCCCCTCAATGGACATGCAGAGCACAGGAGTGCTGCTCCCAGAGTCAGGGAAGGTACGAGAAGAAGAGAAGATAAAATCTCTTACTTGATAGGGAGCCGCTAATGCCATTGCACCAAAGATGCAGTGGCCTTCTTATCCTAGCTCATCTTTTCCTGTTCTATAACTTGGTACAAATCTGACTAGCATTCATATCTCTAAGCCCTTAGAATTCAGGGTGTGGTATGTAGCCAGACCCAACCCCTAGGCAGATGACACCAGCAAAATTTCCCTGAGTGATAGATGATTCACTTGCCCTTCTTCCAGGCTAATATTGAAACTAAGGAAGCAGAAGCTGCAAAGAAGAAATCAAGGTGGTTTACCCTTTGTTAATAAAGTTTGTAACCAGCTCAGAGCATCATTGGACAAGACTCCTCATGGCCATCTGCTTTCTGCTTTATGTGTCAACCCAAACGTTTGCCTCCTGCTTTGCTATGGCTGGAGTCAAATGATACACTTCTCTTCCTCTCACAAAGCTCTCCCACTGAAAACAGTCCCCCAGCCACTTAAATCCTACTTCTTCAGTTGAAAGCTGACCGAACCAAGGCACAGAAAAGTGCAGTTGTCTTGCCAAGGCCCCAAGATTTTTATTCCCACAACATTTTCTCTATACCATGATGAGCATTATAGGTGGGTTATCTGTTAAAGTAGAATCAGGGATTCTCCGGCCAGTGGAGCAGAGGTGGAATAAATTTGAGCCATAAATTTGAGTGCAATACATTGCCTATTCAAAATGTGCTTCCTGCAACTGTCTCCTTCCCCAAAACCAGAGTGCCTTTGCCTGAGGTATTAACATGTTAATCCTCGTTCGAGTTGACTTTTCATGGGACAGGACAAGAGGTATTGGATTATTTGTGGTGTGCCTAGTACATCTTAGCACTCAAATATTTGATAAATAAAAGAATGCATATATGAAGAAATAAAGCAATAGCCTGATAACTCTAGGTTAAAATGCAAAACAGATTCTGGCTGCTGTTCTGTTTATTTATCCGATTTCAGTTTTCTTTATGGAGTTCAGTTTGAACAGGTTATCCTAGCGCACAGCTGTACCTAAACGGAAGTTAAGTTTCAGAAGGAGTAAAGTTGAGTTTTGAGGCGCACCTGACTGCAACCAGAGTTTACCTGCCAGACACAAAAGTCAAAAGCCATTTCCTATACTCCCTTCCTCCTGAGACTTCAGATAAAATAGTTACTCTGCAAAGGTCCCGCCAGAGCCCCCAGATGCCTTTGCAGGTATTCTCCATCAATACACCATGACCAGCCATAACTCCTCTCCCCAGCAAAGAAAGTATCATTTATGTATCCCCTCTGCAAATTCCAAGAGAGCATAATCCTCTCGTTTCAACTTTCAGCAGTTCCCTGAGGGCACCATCTATATGGCCTAAGGCCAGGGGTTACTGGCCAAGTCCCCCAAATAGCCTAATGTATTAGATGTTAGAATTTTTTGACAATTTTGGTCAAAAGATGCTCTGGCCAGAGAAATCATGAGTGGGTCAAGCCTTCCATGAGGAAGGGAGGTTGTGACAGGCATTTACTGTCACAGCATCCAGGCAGATGCAGGCTGGGCCAGCTGTTCCTCCAAATGCACAGCTGTCTCATCACCCCAGCTCATCTGCTAAAATCAGAGGGGGGAAGTTCATAAGAGACAGAGAGTGGAGCTCTGGCTCCTGAACACAGGGGCAGGTTAATTACATTCTGCCCCCTGCCCAATGGTGCCAGCTCTCTCCTAGCACATGTACACTCCCCTGCACTCTCCAGGCCAGCTCCATGCTCCACAACTCGACACTGACAATGACCTATGATGCAGGAAAACACAGCCTCTGCCTGGAGGGAAGGAGAGGGAAAATGTGCGAGGGCGGTAGAAATGGATGAGTAGTAGGGGCAGGTTAAGGGAAGGAGAAAGAGAGAGAAAAGGAAAAGGAGTTCCCAACACTGATTAACCTCCTCTTCTAGTTCCTTCCCCATCCCCACTTTAGGAGCTAGGAGCCTCCCCCACCTGCAAATTTACCTGGGGGAAAATAGCTACTAAATTACAATAAAGCTCACTCTATTAACATACCCATGCAAAACTCTGCATTTTAACTCATTCATGAGCCTTGCCTCTGTCACCAACATTCATGATAATACTTTATATGTGTTGCTTCTTATAGTTAGTGCTTTCACATGTTATTTCAGGACATCCTCACGGCAACTTTGTGCAGGCACAAAGGACAAGAATTGTCTCTCTTTTAAAGATGAGAAAACTGGGACTCTGAGATGGAAATTCTCATCCCACACAGCAGTAGCAGAGCAAGGAATAAAACCGTCCCAAGTCTGGACCAGCCTGTATGATGTTTATATATACATATATACAGGGCAACCCACTTGAATCTGTGCAGAAATCCTCAAAGGATGATTGGAAGCATCAAGATTTAGTCCTCAGTTCCTGTCATTGATCTCATTTCTTTGGCTTAAACCAAAAAGGAATCTTGGAAGGAGGAGGAGAAGGGAGAGCAGCCATCTCTTCTCTAGTCCTCACCTTCTGTAGCAGTTTGGCATTATTTATGAATTCCAAAAATAGATACTGGATTATGTTTGTAAACTGGTCTGTTCTTTGGGGCATGATTAAATTATGTTTAGGGCTTTGACTGGGCCATGTCAAGGAGCGGGGACCCACAGAGAAAAGACATGGCAAAGGACAGAGTTGGAGTTCTGATGCTGAGTTTTGATCTGGAGCCCGGGGAAGTGAACACACAGGAGTAGAGACAGCTCGTTAGACACAGCAGAAGCCCCAGGGAGAGAGACAGAGCCAGTTGCCTGATACTCTACAGCTGGCCTTGTGGAGAGAAGCAAAGCCCAGAAGCCTCATAGTCCACACCTGACCTTGTAGAGATAGCAGAGGAGCTGAGCCTGGAGAGAAGCAAGCCCTGGGAAGAGAGGAACTGATTTCTGGTGTTTTGCATCAGCACCTCTTTGGCTGACTAATATACCTTCTAATAATACTGATTGCTTTAATAGAGTAGATACATTGTCACCTTGGATGGATCAGATGGCCTGGAGAAATACTAATGCATTAGGTAAAGGGAGCATATAAAAGGGAATACCTTGAGGCTCCACCTATGATAAAAGACCCCAAGAAGGGCTCTGCTTAGAGGAAGGGAATAGGAAGAGTAAAGGCCAGAGCAGAACCTCAGTGTTCTTCCTCTGACCTGGGAGCAGCCATGCTGGAAAGAGGGTCAGAGCACATCTTGCTGCTTCCCTCTCCCCCATATCCCAGGGCAATGAGCAGGTGTGCTCTAAATATTAAATCACTTGGGGCCGGCTCGATAGCCCAGTGGATAG
>PVKH010003655.1:0-24592 GCA_004027955.1 Chaetophractus vellerosus
TTTCTCTGCGTTCCTCTGTGTCTGCTTGTCTTCCCCTGCTGGGGTGACCTGCCAAGTCAGCTGACCGGTGTGGCGGCCCGCCTGCTCGTGGGGGCTCGCCCTTGCTCGCGGGGCCTTGCCTTTGCCCCCGGCAATATGCCCCTCCCGCGGCAGCGTGACATGCCCGTGTTGTGTTGGCTTGCCTTCTCGAGACAGTCCGCCCGTTCGAGGAGGCCCAGAGACCGAACCCGGGGCCTCCTATGTGGTAAACCGGCGCCCTACCAACTGGGCTATACAGCCGGCCCCAGCTAATGTCTATTATTGCACTTCTGTAGCAGAAACACAGCTAAACTCATAGTGCTAAATACTAACAGCATAGTACCTGCTCATAAACTGCATCAGTGTTTACTTCTCAGTCTAGCATACTGACTATATAGTCCTGTGCTTTTAAAAGTTTTAACTGACAGTTAAGGTATTAGAGAAAAAGGAGTAAGGCTATCTTAATTATATTGCTCTCTAGAATACAATTTTCAAATACTGTCATTTCTGTGACTTTAAGAACTATGGAATTTCTCTTAAAGGCCAAACCATGAGTAATGAAAAAGTACAATATAAAATATTATATATGATGTTACAGTTACATTTCAAACTAGAAATTACTAATTACATGTAGCTACTTCACTTTTTGTTTTGCATTTTGGTCCCTAGTTGATTCTTATTTGCAACTGGTACCTGCTGAAAAAGAATTTCAATTTTTTAACTATGTATGCTGTGTTTAGGTTGCAACATTTCTTCTAATTTATCCTAAAGTGTTTTAAAATCATTCTAATTGGTTTTTAACTATTAGACATCATGATGGCTGAGAGGCTGGAAGTACTGAAGTTTTATTTCCTTCTTTTTAAGTTTATGATTTAAGTATTCCAAGGCCTTATTCTTGAATTACTTACTTAGCAAGAGGGCCCAATTGGACAGAAGACAGGGAGAATTAAAAAGTGGTAATACACAAAAAGAAAGCTTCCATAACAGAGTTCGTGGTGGAGATGGTCAGCTGTGGCGGAATTTCTCCCCAAGAGTTAAATAGGACACTTAGGGGCCACTTATGAGGCCATTTTAGCTGGAAGTAATGAAGACATCTGATTTCAAGCTCACATTTTAAATGCCTACTTGTAATCAGCAGGCAAGCAGCCAGGTATGTATGCTGCAAGTTGCTTACTATAAGGATTTGGCTTCATTGGCTCAAATTTTCACTCCTTCAAAGGATAGGGCACAGGCCCTCTGTCCAATCATGTTTACTAAAAATAATGCAGCCTGAGTAAAGACAGACTTTCCCTGAAGTTGCTAGAAGTTTTCTTTTGTCTGACAGTTTCAGGATCACTATACATCTTTCAAACACTTCTTTCCTGAAGATGATCTAATTGCTGGGGGCCTTAAATACACACCCATTCTTTGCGTAGAGTCCTGGCCTGGTCATTTGTGTGTGCAAGTTCATCCTTGGTTGCATACTTGGATAGTATGCTGTGTAGTTCTTAAAAAGCTCAGTGTCAGCTGGCTGGTTTGCTTTGGAGGGCTGCAGTGCTCATGGATTCAAAAGTACAGAAGGCTGATAAATGGCAGCAGCAGCAGGAATAACTGCTGCAGGAGCTAAAAATGTATAGAAGGGAGGAGACAAGCTGGTAACTAACATGGCAGTGGGGTAAGCCATTTCAGTTTAAAGTATCCGGATTAACACAAAGTTCACCTCCTCTGCCGAACACTAAAAGACGTTCAATTTATCTGTCCTTCATGGTTTTCTTGTTTTTTTTATGACACTTCTATGCAGCCAATAAATGCTCTGTCCACAGACTTCATCTGGATAAAGACATCTCCTAATGGGTGGCCCTGGTGATTCAATACCATGTGAACCTCATGAGTTGAATATCTGTGGCCAACTTCCCCAGAAAGTACAAGCTGTCCTCACTTACGGAGACATAGGGAAGACCTGGAAGGCACATACACTCTTTAACATTTGTAGGGGGAACGAATTGCTGAGGCAGTACTGGAATAATGGGAGAGGTTAGAAATTAAATAAGAGGGGCTGAGGAGACCCAATTCGGCACCTGTTGAACTTCAGCTGCTGTGCTCTTGAAGCGTATAATATATATTTTACCCAACAAGTTCTTGTGCTTCCTCAGGGCATTCTGTGCATATTCCTCACAAGTAAATAGGACAAAGCATCCCCTGGTGGCCTACCATCTGGGTAGGTGATAAAGAGGGTGACTTCCTTCTCCTAGTGATGGGACAATGATATCCAAAGAAGGCCACCACTTCTTCACCTGTGGTTGTGAATGGCAGTCCTGCATGCAATGAATTGGTTTTCCTTGGAGAGAAATTGGGCTACCTCATAGGATGTACCACCAGCAATTTTAAGAAAATCTTCACCTGTTGCTTTGTCAACCTCAATGTACCAGGTCACCATGTGATGTTTGTGTCTCTGTGCTCTTCACTTACAAACCTAACCAGAGCATCTCCATTCCTTTAACCATGAGCATTCAGACAAAGCACAGAATCTTCCTTGGCAATATTGAGGCCTCTAAAGAATCTTGCAATATCTAGATCCAAAGGCTGCCATGGTAAACCCCAGGCCGTATGAGGTTATCATCAGTAAGTTCCATCTTGCTGCAAGTGCTACTTTCAAATATTTAGTTTACTCTCTCTGGATCTGAAAACCTGTGATTAAAAGGCTCTGAAATCATTAAGAAAATTGTATTCCCCATATCTTCAACTTGAGAGGCTCTATATTGGAAAAATGAACTTTTCTCAAAATTCTAACACTCTGTCATTACAGCAACATCCAGTTTGTCAGTATTAGGTGAACCTGGGCAATACTTCCTGAATTCTTTTCAATCAAGAAAGAAATAGAAGCCTTCAGGCAATAACACATTCTTCTTGGAAACTCTGGATGTAGGATTTCCCTGACATAAAGCTCTCCATGAACACAGTGACAGAAGGAAGTTCCTAATCCAATACTCAGTTCATCACTCACTGACTGGTTAGACTGTTGGAAGGCTTGGTCCAGCTGCAGCACCAAGGACACAATTTCGACAATCTTGTTTTCTTTTTTGCAATCCTCCGTCAGTTCCAACTGATCAGGTCTAACTAGTACTTCGTGCAACTTTTCCACCTTCTTTTGGCCAGATCCACCATTTTCCATAATAGCAGGATCAGCTCCTTCTCGTCCAAGACCAAACGGCCATGGTGGCCCTAGTGATGATCCCAAAAAGTACCACCAAGTAATCCAGAGAAGCCCTCATGACGACAGGTGGGGAGGCAGTGAGGTGGGATAGAAGTGAGAACAGGAAAACCTGTGCTAAAGCTGCTTCTAAGAGAAAAAGAAAGAGTGCCCACCCCAGCTCCTCGCATCTGGTACAAAAGGCGGTAACCGACCACTCAAGCCCACACCAATGCTCCACAGCCAGGGCAGGAAGCGGGGTGGGCGGGAAGAGGTTACTTTTTAATTCTTTAGCAATATATGAAACCTGATACCTGTAAATCAAGTCTTCCTCCCTGCTGCCACCTCCACCCCTCACTTTGGCCTATGGATCACCAAATGATCTGGTGATCCACAAGACATATTAAACATTGCATACCAGTAGAAAAAAACTAAAAAGTTCTCAATAACTTAGAAAACCTTAAATAAAGAGTGTTAATTATTTCTCTGATTGTTGACTCATTACCTCAGCAAGAATTTCTTCAATAAATTAAACAAATATGATACCTGTAACTTATTTTGATAACGTGAATAACTCTTCAAAAACAGTGAAGAAAAAGCAATACATAGAATCTGAATTTTTAAAAGAGTTTCTAAAAGATTTCTTCTCCCGAAATGAAACTTTGTAAAGAAGGCTCAAAATCAGCTTAAAACATGTTCAATTCTCTCCAGTGCATTGGACTCATCCAGGACAACTAACAAGATATGATTATGGACAATGCCCATCCCAAGAAAGAGAGACTCTCTGCAACTGCAAGCAAGACAGTTCCATCCATCTGCCCTGTGGGATCTAAGCTCCGTCTCAATTAGAGGCAGAGTGTGCATCGCCATCCCAAAATCCTCAAGACTGGGGAATGAACAATGGACTAAAGTAGACTTATTATTATTATAGATTTATTGTTATTCTTGCAATGGAAGAACTTTTATCATTGATATAAAGGCAGTGGCCACCAGAGGTTCTGAGGGGAGTGAGAGGGAAGAACAGGTGCAACATGGGGGCATGTTATGGACACTAGAAGGGCACATGACAGATACAGGCCATTACACATTTTGTCATAACCTATAAAATTGTGCAGGACAGAGTGTAACTATAATGTAAACTATAGTCCATGATTAGTAGCAATACTTCAATATGTGTTCCTCAACTGTAACAAATGTACCACACTAATGAAGGATGTTGTTAATGTGGGAAATTGGGGGTGGGGGGCATATGGGAATCCCCTATTTTTTTATTGTAACATTTATGTAATCTAAAGCGTCACTAAAAAAATTTTTAAAGACATAAAAAAAAAGTGGTTAAATCCCTAGTTTTCCACAACAGAACTTGTATTGCCAGATGATTCTATAAAACATGTAGAACGATCAAAGAAACAGTAAGTGGAGAATGTTGTTCCTAGATTCATACTGAAAGGTGTTCTTGAAAGGGCTGAGCATTCACATGAATTTCATAATAAAATTCACCGTGGCCAGAAAACTTTTAAACTGCTTGGCACAAAAGAGTTTTATTTCATCTTATGCTATTTTCTTAGGTACAGAGTCTGGACAAATATTTTTAGACAACATCTAAGTGTCAGAAAAAGCAAGAAAGATTCTAAGATAACATTCATGAATGAAAAGAAAAGTGAAAGCAATTGCATGAAAGTATATTAAACAAATTCCTCTTTACTCCTGGCCTAATAGAGGAGGGGGGAGGGGGGGCTGGGGGAGACTGAGCAACTAATTTGAAAAAAAGAATAAAAAAATTTTTTTTTAATTCTTTCAATAACGGGGTCCCTGAGACAAATAGGTTTTCATATCTACAGAAATAGCCCAATGTAGCTATTCCACAAACTGTCATTAGAACCCTTAGCACCGATTCAAAGATCTCTTCTTCTTAAAGGCAGCAACTTGTATTCTCTTTTCTTGGTGGGTCTCCAGGACATCTAACAAAATCATTAAAGGAAGAGTTAGATTTGTTAATAATAAAACGCTCCATGGGGCCGGCTCGATAGCCCAGTGGATAGGGCACCGGCATACCACATGGGAGGCCCTGGGTTTGATTCCTGGGGACCTCTCCTAGCGGGCAGACTGCCTTGAGAATGGCAAGCCGCCATGGGCGGGCCGGAGCTGCCGTGGGCAGGGCAAGAAGCTGCCACGGACAGGGCAAGAGCCGCCACGGGCAGGGCAGGTCGCCCGCGGATGGAGCGCAGCCAGCCACCCGCAAACTGAAAGCCGGCCGTGAACAGACGCAGAGACCGCCCACAAGCGGGGAAAGCCGCGCCTGCGCAGTGACCACTCTCGGCGCGTCGCCGCAGCGGGGGGAAGGGGAGATATGTAATAAAATAAATAAATCTTTAAAAAATAATAATAATAAAACGCTCCAGAATGGTAAGAGGAACAATCTGTTATTAACACCTTGCCACTGTCCTTGGCCAATCGGTTTGGTAATTACAGATACCATCCAGAAGCAAGAATGGCACTACTTTCTACTGGTTGACTAACTGCATGCTCAACTATCATAATATGCTGTTCTTACAAACTATCTTCAAATACAAATGACAGAATAAATGTTTGAGAGTCCATAAAAGACCAACAAATCCTGAAAAAGCAAAGGGCAAAGTAATTCAAAGTGCATGCTCCAATGACAAAGGATCTGTTTTGGTAGCTTCCTATACAAAGGACAAGCTATTTTATCTTTCTCACTTGATGAAAATCAAAAGCAGGAAAACAAAAGAGTCAAGGGTAAACTGAAGGTTGTAATTATTCTTTTAAAGGATGTACCAGAGATAATAAATGAAACTCCCATACTACTTTTACTGAAATCCAGACGAAGAAAATGAATAAAATCAAAAGAGAAATTACATTCAAGCTATCAACCAATGGCAGATACTCAGATAAATACACAGCAAACTGTAAGGGCCTAAAGACATTTTAAAAAGTAAAGAACAGTGCTTAGCTTCAAGGAATGTCCAGCTTATTCTATAAAAATATGATTTCTTCCATCATAGCCCATCACCTCCATGACCATTCTTCACCTCCATTTATTGAGCCCTGTGTTAGAGAGAACTCTAAAGCTGCCCCCCCTAAGATTCCTGTCTGGTAGTTATTCAAACACTATTCTAGTCACTGCTGTGAAGAGATTTTACAGATGAAGTAAAGTTTGCTAATCAACTGACTTTAAGATAAGAAGATTATCCCTGTATTATCAATGGAATCACATGACACCTGAGAAGCAGATAACTTTCTCTAGCTATAGTCTGGGAGAGGCAATGTGACAAGAAGAGAGAAAATACTTCAGGAGAGGAAGTCAGAGAGATCCCAAGCATGAGAAAGGATGTGACAAGCCATTACTGGTTCTGAGATGTAGAGACCAAAGAGAAGACTATAGAAGCTAAGGCTGGCACTAGATGAAAAGGATCTTGTGAGAGTTTGAATTTTGTGAATCCAAAAAAAAAAAAAAAAAGATTAGGTTCTTAAACTAATCTATTCCTGTGGGTGTGGTCCCCTTTGATTGCATTAGAGTCACTGTAGATCACTTGTTTAGACTGCTTTTGATTGGACTACATCAGTGAGACATGACTCAGGTTGAGTCTCTACCTTCTTGATGGGCCTGATATAAACAGAGACACACACAGAAAGAGACACAGAGAGAAAGGAAAGCTGCCTTTTTTGACACTGCTATGTGAGAGAGGACTCAAGGATCACTAGCAGTCAAAGATTAAGCACAAACCCCACCAAGAGGCTGGGCCCATGGAGTACCTCAAGAGGAGACAAGCCCTGCCATATGCATGACTGCCACATGGTCGGGCTCCAGGACCTAACAGTAGCTGACTTTGGTAAGAAAGCATCTCTGATGGTGCTTTGATTTGGATATTTCATGGCCTTGGAAATGTAAGTTTTACCTTAAATAAAATCTCCTTTATATAAGCCAACACATTTCTGGTACTTTGCATGGGCAGCCCTTTGGCAAACTAAGACAGAAACTGGTACTAGGAGAGTGAGGTGACGCTGCTTGCAATTACAAAAAACGTTGAAATGGCTTTATAAATGGGTAAGGGGTATTTTTTGGAGGAATTGTGAGATGCTTGATAGAAAAGGTCTGGATTGCTTTGAAGAGAGTGTTGGTAAACAGGGGAGGGAGCAGGTGAACACTGGGGATTGGTGGGTACATGGTTGAAACTACAATGTTGGGAATGCTCATTTGGCAATATGATAAGGAAGGGTTACTGGTTCAGGGTGTTAGATAGGGGACATTCAAGCCAGAGCACACCTGGGAAGGCTTCCAGAGACTGTGTGAGTGATCATTTTGGCATAGTGTGTTGCATCAGTGGATAGAGACCCACATAATGAGCAGGAAGGAGTTGGAGTCCCACCCTGGGGAGGCCCGATATGTTCTCAAAGAGAGGGGTGGGTGTCTCTCGAGAGCATGGGTGATTCCTAATAGGGGAGTACAGTCCTCAAGCCTTGCAACTTGTTGCAAGTAACTATGAATCTTGTCCTTTAAGGAGTGAAGCCTGGTGGTTGCCATGGGTCCCGAGGGGAGGGGGAGGGAAGAATAGATGGAAGAGGGGGTATTTAGCAGGCAGTAGAGGTGTTCTGCATGGTCTTGCAATGATGGATACAGGCCATGTTAAATTTCATCAAAAATTTATAGAAGTGTATGGTCTAAAACGTAAACCATACTGTGTAAACCATTGACCATGGTTAGTAGCTATGTTTCAATATCTGTACATCAGTTGTAACAAATGTACCATGCACATATAAAAAGGTTATTAGTACAGGAAGGGGGAAAAGGGGGAGGATGTTGGGTATATGGGAGCCCCCTATATTCTGTATGTGACTTTATTGTGACCTAAAACTTCTTTGAAGACAAAATGAAAAAACAGTAAGACACTGGGGAAGAAATGGAAGAAAATGTCACTGTACATACAGGAAAACAGATATTACAGTGATGATAGGCAAAACATTGAAAATCTTTTAAAATTTTTCACTAATCTTTAATATCCCAATTTTTAAAATCTTAATTTAGTTTTAGTTTTTCTAAATCACTATGTATTTTATTTATGTTTAAACCTATCATTATTTCATGTTTCTATTAATTGTATTTGGTAATATGCTTGGCTTCATTTTTGAAGAAGTCTTGGATCACAAAAGGGTTTCATCTGTGGCAGGGGAGAATCATAGGTGTGGGGTGTCAGTGATGGGGGTTACATGGGAGGACGTTCACCTGGACAAACATATAAGGTATATAAATGTGTTCAAATGTTCATGGGGCATTGTCACAGTGGGTAGGGAGTCACACACTAACCAAAAAAATATTGAATTCCCATCCTGTAGAGCTCTGCCACATTCTCTAATGGAACAGCAACAATCCCCCAAGTACAGGGGCAATGATTAGTTAAGAATGATGATCCATTGATGAGCCCTTGATATTGATGACTAGGCTTGTAAGCCTTTCCTCTTGAAATTGCAACTAAGTCTAGTTTTGTAAGGCACCTTAGAGTTACCTCCTGAGAGCCTCCTTGTTGCTCAAAGGTGGCCTCTAAGCCAAACTCAGCAAATAAATGTATTACCTTCCCCTCAGCGTGGGACATGACTCCTGGGGATGAATCTCCCTGGCACTGAGGGATTACTACCAAGCACCAACTAGCAATGCAACTGGAAAAATACCTTGAATAAAAGGGGGGAAAGGTAAAGACAAATGAGTTTATATGGCTAAGAGACTTCAAGTGAGTAGGGTGTTCATCCCAGAGGTAACGCCAGATCACACAGACTACCAAAGTGGATACTACCCCAAATAGTGGGGTTCCTGAGGGCTCTGGAGACACCCAGTTCTAAGGTCAGAGCAGAGAGCTCTGGAGTTTGGTGCCTTGCCAGTGGGCCATACTTTGGCATTTGTGCTCCCGAGTGTGACAAAGTTAGACTCAGTTGTGACTTCTCAATACATGGCTCTTCAGTCCCTTGTATTTGAACCTTTAGTTGGTGCTGGATTTGGTAGTTGTACATCCAAGACACTTGAATCTTGGGGCTGTCCGTGTGCCAGCTAGGCCCTGAGTCTCAGCAGAGTTATTACACTTAATCTCCAGTTCATTGAACTTATCCAGGACAACTAGCAAGGAGGTGAGGAAGGACAACCACTATAACAAGGAACTGAGAGAACCTACAACTGCAAGCAAGTAAGTCCCATCCATCAGCCATATGGGATGGTAGCCTCCTCTCAATTAGAGGTGGAGTGAGCATCACCATCCCAGAATCCGCAGGGAATAAAATATGGACTAGAGGGGACTTACTGGTATTATGCTATAGACTTATTGTGATTCTAGCAATGGAAGAAATTACACCATTGATGTGGAGACAGTGGCCACTGGAGGTGCTGAAGATAGGGAGAGGGAAAAAGAGGTGTAACATGGAGGCATTTTCAGGACCTGAATGACAATGCGATACTGGCCATTATATATCCTACCTTAACCTACAGAATTGAGTGGGAGAGAGTGTAACTACAACGTAAACTATAATCCATGCTTAGTGGCAATGCTCCAAAATGTGTTCATCAATTACAATGAATGTACCATACTAATGAAAGAAGTTGTTAATGTGGGGGAAAGTGGGAAGTATGGGGAGTGGGGCATATGGGAATCCCTTACATTTTTTAATGTAATATTTCATGTAATCTAAGTATCTTATAGAAAAATTAAAAATATATTTTAAAAAAAGAACATATGAGTGCTACTAGGACTAAAGGGCTATAATTCATGATAATTCCTCCTCCCACATTTGGGATAAATACATTCTAAGGTTTCAAATAACTTCATATGAAAGTATTAGCTTCTTATTTACAAATCAACGTATGTATAGCTTTTTCCATTTTGCTTTCAGAATAAAAGTTTGGTGACGCACCAAAAAATAAAAATAGAAATATAGTTCTGATAAGGTCTTAGATGGAAATGATGAAACTATTATAGGAAACTGGAGGAAAGGTGATCCTTGTTTTAAAGTTGCAGAGAACTTGGCAAAATTGACTCCTGGGAAGCGGATGTGGCTCAAGCAGTTGGGAACCCACTTACCACATGGAAGGTCCTGGGTCCGGTTCTCTGTGCCTCCTAAAGAAGACAAGCAAGACAGCCAACTGACATGATGGGCCGGTGTGGCAAGCTGATGTAACAAGATGATGCCATGATGAGACACAACGAGAAAACATAATGAGAGACACAATAAGCAAGTGCAGAGGTGGTTCAAGCCACTGGGTGCCTCCCTCCTACATGGGAAGTCCCAGGTTCAGTTTCTGATGCCTCCTAAAAATGAAGATGAGCACACAATTTAAAAAAAAAAAACACATAGAGCAGACAGCAAGCACAAACAACACGGGGGGGGGTGTGAATAAATAAATCTTTTTAAAAAATTGACTTCTGATGTTAGATGGAGGGCAGAATTTGAAAATGACGAACTTGAACATTTAGCTGAGGAAATTTCTAAATTATATTTGGAAAATGCAGCTAAGCTTCTCCTTGCAGCTTATAGCAAAATATGAGAGGAAAGAGATAAGCTGAGAACTATAATGCTGGGCACAAAGAAACCAGAAATTGGTGGTTTGGGAAATCCCAAGCTTCCAGAAAACAAGTCTCCAGAGAATAGTTCCCCATGTGAGGACTTAACTTGGAACTGGCCAGCCATTTTCTTATAAGTCAGGATTGGAAATGCCGTTATTCAGGAAAGACTTTTGGAAATTCTTACTGTCTGACGGCGTGGACATCTGTGAACTGCATGCAAAACTGTCAGCCTGGACTAAGAGGGACAGGGAGGGGAGAGACTGAAGGAAAAATGGCTTCAAGAGGAAAGGAAACTGAGCTCTGGACTTAAGGCATCTTCTCTGGACAAGAAAGGGATTGGACCCATGTGTGCATAAAGGATAAGTTTGTCCCTAGCAACAGAAGAGGGTAGATCTTCCAAGCCCATTGTTCATAGAGAGTTTGACCCACCTCAGGCTGCAGAGAGGGTGGAGCACATTCCCCAAAGATTGGAGAGAGTTCAATCACCACCCCATTGTTCTGAGCTGAGACTGATGGCCAGAGATAAGGGGAAATGTTGACCCAACCCCACTATACTAAGGAGGTTGAGACTATCTCCCAGAGACTGGGTAAAGTGTGGCTGTCACCCCAATGTTTTTGGAGGGGGCATCTGGAGCTTGGCCACCATCCAGATGCTTGATAAGGGTGTAACTGAGAAGATGGCTACCAGGCAAGCCCTTGGAAGGGGTAGGCCCCCATGAGGCCCGGAGGAAAAGAAATCCTTCTAAGGATGACTCTCAGACTTTGAAATCTAATGGAGTATGCCCTGCAGGTTTTCAGAACTGTTTGGGACCCATGACATCTGTTTTCCTTCCAGATTCTCCCTATGGTAATTCAAATGTTCAATCTATAACTGTCCCTCCTTGGTATACTGGAAGCAGATAACTTGTTAAGTTTCACAAGTCTACGTCCACATGGGAACTTTGCCAAGACAAACTGCATGCCTATAATTGATTTTGACGTGATTTTGTACTTAGCATTGTTTCTGAAATGATTTAAGGCTTTTTAAATATTGTGATGTAATGAATGTATTTTGCATATGGAAAGAACATGTCTTTTTGGGATTCAGAGGGTGAAGTGTGACAGCTTGAATTTGGGAGAGTAAAAAAAAAGATTAGGCTCTTTAATCTATTCCTGTGCGTGTGGTACCCTTTGATTGCATTAGATTCACTTTAGATCACTTGTTTAGACAGCTTTTGATTGCACTACATTAGTGAGACTTGAATTAGGTTGAGCCTCTGCCCTTTTGCAGAGACACATACAGAGAGAGACACAGAGAGAAAGGAAGCTGCCTTTTTGACTCTATGTGAGAGAGGACTCAAGGATCACTAGAAGCCAAAGCTTAAGCATAAACCCCACCAAGAGGCTGGGCCCATGGAGTACCTCAAGAGGAGACAAGCCCTGCCATATGCATGACTGCCACGTGGCAGGACACCAGCATTACCAGTGGCTGACTTTGGTAAGAAAGCATCTCTGATGGTGCTTTGATTTGGACATTTCATGGCCTTAATCTTGCACTTTCAAGGAACTAGATTCTGCCAACAACCTGAATGAGCTTGGAAGCAAATTCTTCCCAGAGTCTCAGTATACGACTTTTAAGATTTCAGCCATATGAAATCTAGAGCAGAAAAACCATTTTAACAAACGCCAGCTTCAGACCTTTAGAACTGTGAGATAATAAACTGGAGTTAAGCCACTACATTTGTGTTAATTTGTTAGAGCAGCGTTAGAAAACTAACACAAGCACTTCCCACATGAAAGAGCTTGGTCAGTGTAACACATTTAATTCTCACAACAACTCTGAAGTTATCACCCCTGTTTTATTGATGTGGAAACTGAGGAAAAGAGAGGTTAAATGATCAGCTTAAAAACACAAAACAAAGAGTTAGTAATGACCAGAATTGGTTTCATTTACATTCAAGAGAGCTAATTGGCTCATAATGTTTATACTTCAGTTAAAATTTTCAACTTGAAGATGGCTAAATTTCACTTAAGAAGTAACTTCTTTTTTAAAGTTCAAAAAGTAAAAAGAAGTTGTAAACAAAATAGCTTAACATGAAAAGGTTCTCTAAGTCTGAGAGGAACTCTTTTTTAATGTCCTTAGTGTACACAGTCAAGCCAAGTAGAAAAATTAACATTTACGAAAATTAATTTCAGCCTATGTAACCATATATTTTATTTTTTAACTTTTTAAATTTATCATTCATACATGAACGTACATAAATAAGTATAGTAAAATTTGTGAATTTATAAACAAACATGCATATCATCATACAGGGCTCCCATACATCTCCCCACCACCAACACCTTGTGTTGTTGTGAAACATTTGTTACAAACTATGAAAGAGTATCATCCCAGGGCCTCCTGGTGAAGGCAAACAGGCCTGCACCCACAGAGACCTAAGGGCCCAAGCCGCACCCATGGAGAGCTGATGGCCCGTGCCCATGCCCATGCCCGGGGAGAGTTGACAGCCTGCATCTGTGGAGAGCTGGTGCAGCCAGATGACACAACAAAGGGGAGACAAGCAGACACAGAGGAAATGCGCAGTAAATGGACAGAGAGCAAACAGCGAACACAAGCAGCCGGGTGAGGGGGGGGAGGGGGGATAAATGAAATATATACATATATTACTACTGGGAAGTGGATGTGCCTCAAGCAATTGGGCTCCCACCTACCACATGGGAGGTCCATAGTTTGGCTCCCAGTGCCGCCTAAAGAAGACAGCATGCTAGCGTGATGGTCAGACGTGGCAAGCTGACACAAGATACACAACAAGGGACACAAGAAGAAAAACACACAATGAGAGACACAACACAGCAGGGAGCAGAGGTTTCTGGTGCGTCCTAAAGAGGACAAGCAGGATGGCGAGCTGGCATGATGAGCAGGCACGGCGAGCTGACACGACAAGATGACGCAACAAGAGACACAAGAAGAAAAATGTAACAAGAAATACAACAAAGTCTGAGAGAAATTTTTTTTAATTTATTGAAATATATCACTCATACATGAACATACATAAACAATAAGTGTATAGTAATAGTTGCGAACTTACAAAAACATACATAACATCATAGAGGGGTCTCAGATTTCACCCTACCACCAACACCTTGCATTACTGTGAAACATTTTTAATGATTAAAGAGCATCCTCAAAATATTATTACTAACCAAAGTATTTTCCCCCAACCCACCCTATTATTATTATTTATATCATTTATACATGAACATATATAAACAATAAATGCATAGTTAAAGTTGTGAACTTACAAAGCAAACATTCATAACATCACACAGGGGTCCCATACATCAACCTTCCACCAACACTTTGCATTGCCATGAGACATTTGTTCAAATTATGAAACAATATTGTCAAAATTTTACTACTAATTATAGTCCTTATCTTACATTTGGTGTATTTTCCCCCAACCCACCCTATTATTTTTTAAATATATTTTTATGACAAAGGTTGTAAACTTACAAAACAATCATGCACATGTACAGAATTCCCAAACAACATGCCTCTATCAACACACCACACTGTGGTGAAACACCTGTTACAGACTATGAGATAATATCATCTGGTCACTATCAGGTCCACAGCATACATTTAGCACACATTCTCCACACTCCCCCATTATCAACACAGTACATCTTTGGCATAGATGGCAAGAATATTACATTATTACTGTTAACCACACTCCATAGGTCACTCCAGTTGCATTTTTTGAGAGGAACTCTTTTAATGTCCTTAATGTACACAGTCAACTCAAGTGGAAAAATAAACATTTACAAAAATTAATTTCAAGCCTAAGTAACCATATATTTTATGGTTAATCGCTTAAGCAATTAGGTACCCCCCTCCCGCATCGGAGGTCCTGGTTTCGGTTCCCCATGTCTCCTAAAGAAACGAAGACAAACAGACACAGCAAGTGCAAACAACGAGGGGTGGGGAGAGAGAAGTAAATCTTTAAAAATATATTACTACTAACTATAGCCCATATCTTACATTTGGTGTATTTTCCCCCCAACCCACCTGATTATTAACACCCTGTATTAGTATTTTATATTTGTTATAGTTCATGGGACAGCGTTCTCAGATTTGTTCTGTTAGCCACAGTCCATCATCCCACTGGATTCCGTTTTATACAGTCCCATCCTTTGCACAATCCATTCAAAGTGACCATTTACTTTTTATACAGTCAAAAGTCAAAATGGATATTCTTAGGCAATAATGGGCTAAATTTTAATGTAAATCCAGTTTCCTTTCAATTCTTATCTACAAATCCATTTAAATATGGCATTATAAAAAGAAAGTAATTAGAAGAGCCATATGAGAGATTTTCTAAAATAAAATAATGAACTAGCATCCCTTGTACCAAACTATTCAGACACACACACAACCCTGCTCAAGAAAGCAGAAAATTCCAAATAAAGGCAATGAAAACGTGAACCAGGGAAAGAATAAAAGCCAAAAATAAAAACTAATGTTTACCTTATGGGAGCTATACAAATACACATGTGTGGCAGTCACCTGCAATGGCTACACAAGCTGAATAAAATTTGATTCCATATCCTCAAGGGGTTACAACTAAGGACACTAAAGATGTAACAAAAAATTTAAAAGTAAGTTGAGTTTTTGTTATTTAAGAGCGATTTAGTTAAAAATCAATCTAGAAGTCAATAACCATTATACTACAAAACAGTAAGTAAAATAGGAAAACTAATATTTGGGGAGGAATGTGCAGAAAACCTTTAAATAACCACCTGTATACCTAGAGTTTTAATCAGTAGCACTATCCTCTAGCACTGATGTTTTCTTCTATGGCTTGTACCCATGAAGTTTTGATTCCTATAGTGTTGGGTAAAAATCGGGAACACAGAAGGTCCTTGGCTGAAGGATGCCATGATACAGCATACATAATTCCTCCTAAAATAGACCAACCTGGGATTTCCAACATGTAATGTGAATTCATTAAATGACCACCTGTTGTTATGTATGACTAGTATACTCATGTTTTGTTTTGTGGTTCAATAATAAAAGATGAAAAAAATATCCTATTTAAAAACAAAGAGAATATTTCCATTGAAAGAAATTAAAAGGATCTAAAATCTAGCATAGTTAACATATTTCAATACTTATGTCCTATTTTTAAAACTCCTCTATTATGTCAGTCATTATGAATTATGTATATGCTTTGACATCAATAATTAATTTGCAGGTGTTCCTAATGTAAATTGCATATACTTGTTTAGATTTTTTCAAAGACTAGTGGCATACAAATTATAATTTAGAAAACGTAGGAACCAAGATCCTTTTTAATCTGTCTGAAAAACTGAACACTCTATGGAAGGAGCTCAAAGACAGTTTTAATCATGTTCTAGTTCTTAATTGGGATAGTAGCTTTATATATTTTATTTTGTTTTATGGCTTACATATTACGTATGTTTTTTATATGTACCAGGTGTTATATGATTAAAAATGAACTGAAGAGGTGGTATTTCTTCAGAACATACTTAGAAACAGTAAAACAAAATCATGAAAATAGCAAACACATACTCATATACATTAATGCCTTGAATTTAATAGAGAAAAGTATCATTTGTAGACATTTTAACTAAAAAGAACAGCACAAAATAGTTACAATCAAGAGAAATTAGAATCCACTTAAAAATTAAAATTTTTAAACTAAATTTCTAAACATTAGTAATATATATAGAGAAAATAGTTTATGTTATAGCTATCTCTAACTTTAAGAAAATAACTTATGGATCTGGTCTTGAAAATCTTTCTTCTGGCTACAAGTCTATTGTTATAAGACTCTAGGACAAGTAAAATGCTGGAGGCTAATTGGAAGTTTGTAATTATTTTTAACTTTATGTAACTTTTAGGACTGATTCATGACCTAAACATGCCATTGACATACCTGTGAAAATTCGCTAAGAATATTAGAAATCAGAATGTAGTCTGATTGTAAGCTGGTTTCTAATTTTTTTTCCTACTACAGGAACTATTCTCATTTCTAATTGTTCTCTATTTGGTTAGTGGATCACAACTACTTCAAGACTTTTGCCCCAAAAAGGTCAGCGAGTTAGGAGTTACACATTATAAAATTGTTATTATTAGAAACTTTATCTTCAAATATCTACCTGCTTTTGTTATTAGGAAAAGACTGTTTTCAATGCATTTGCCACAAAAAAATCCCATATTTCTCCAGAAAACATTTTGCCTATCAAAACTTATCAAAGGACAAGTTTCTAGTCTTATTTTTTCCCCTTTTCAACAGGTGTTAAAATAGTTGTTAAAGATAGAACCAGGTTAATCTGACCTGTCCAGCTCCAGCTTAGCTTTTAATATCTTGTCATAACATCATTATCTTTTAACACCAGGAAGGGTTAGTATTTCTCTGTAAACAGTCCCTCAACTTTACAATGCAGCCTTTAAGAAAAGGTTTCCTATAAGAATATGAATTTTATTTCTGGCAATCTGACCTTGTGAAAAAAATCTGATCAGAGAAAAGCATTATACATAGATGTACATTACAGTATAATTTATCTTAGAAATATATGAGAATCCACTTAAACATTTTATAAGAAAGAATGGTTACCTAAATGGTTATTCCTTTCATAAACGGAATATTATGCAGTCAGCCAAAATAACATTCACCAAAAAAATGTGTAGTGACATGGGAAATAGCTTATGTTATAGAAAGTATGGAGATATTAATTGTATTTGGATATTTTATTGGCTCTATTTTTGAAGAAGCTTTAGATCACAGAAGGGTTACAACTGGGGCAGGGGAGGATCATTGGTGTGGGGTGTCTGATGGGGGAATATATGGGAGGAAGTTCTCCTGAACATATATATAAGGTATATAAAGGTGTTCAAATGTTCACGGGCCATTGTACAGTGGGTGGAGATTCACACAATAAATGAGATAATATGGAATTCCCATCCTGGAGAGCTCTGTCATGTTCTCTAATATGCAGCAACTGTCCCCCAAGGGCAGGGGCAATGACTGGCTAAGGAGGATGATCCATTGATGGGCCCTTGATATTGACGACTAGGCTTGTAAGCCTTTGCTCTTGAAATGGAAACTTAGCCTAGTGTTATGGGGTCCCTAAGAGTTGCCTCCTGAGAGCCTCCTTATTGCTCAAACGTGGCCTCTCTCTAAGCCAAATTCAGCATATAAATGCATTACCTTCCCCCCAGCATGGGACATGACTCCTGGGGATGAGCCTCCCTGGCACCGAGGCATTACTACCAAGCACCAACTAGCAAAACCGGAAAAAGACCTTGAATAAAGGGGGGGGTGGGGAGTAAAGACAAATGAGTTTATATGGCTTAGAGACTTCAAAATGAGTTGGGAGGTCATCCCAGACATAACGCTTATGCACATCAGCAGGATCTCATAGACTGCCAAAGTGGATACTACCCCAAATAGAGGGGCTCCTGAGGGCTCTGGAGACACCCAGGTCCAATGGTCAGGACAGATAACTCTGGAGTTTGGTGTCTTGCCAGCGAGCCCTACTTTGGAGTTTGTGTTCCTGAGAGTGACAGTTGGACTCAGTTATGGCTTCCCTACACATGGCTCATCCGTCCCTTCTATTTGAACCTATACTTGGTGCTGGAGTTAGTAAGTGTACGTCCAAGAGACTTGATTCTTTGGGCTGTCCATATGCCAGCTGGGCCCTGAGCCTCAGAAGAGTTGCAACACCTCCTCTCCAGTTCATTGGACTCACCCACAACAACTAAGAAGGAGGTGAGGATTGACAACCACCATACCAAGGAAACGAGACAGTGTAAAACTGCAAGCAAGAGTCCCACCCATCTTCCCCATGGGATATAAGCCCCTCTCAATTAGAGGTTGAGTGGACATCACCATTCCAGAATATTCAGGATTGGGGAATGAACTATGGACTAGAGTGATCTTACTGGTATTCTACAATAGACTTGTTGTGATTCTAGCAATGGAAGAACTTACAGCATTGATATGAAGACAGTGGCCTCTGGAGGCTCTGGGGGCAGGGGAAGGGAAAGACAGCTGTAATGCAAGGGCTTTTTGGGGACTTAGGAATCACCCTGAATGGCATTGCAATGACAGATACACGCCATTATATACCTTCCCACAGCTGGCAGAACTGTGTGGGAGAGAGTGTAAACTACAATGTGAACTATGCTCCATGCTCAATGGCAATGCCCCAGGATGTGTTTATCAATTGCAATGAATGTGCCACACTAATGAAGGATGTTGATTATATGGGAGGTGTGGGGAGTAGGACATATAGGAATCCCTCTATTTTTTGTGTAACATTTGTGTAATCTAAGTGTCCTTAAAAAAATAAAATGTATATATTTCAAAAAAAGAAAGTATGGAGAAAGACTAGGATAATTTCAATATTTTTAAATTACACAGAAAAACTATTAGAAAGAATATACTGGATATTTTACTATTTTATTGTCTTTTTTCCAAATAGCATACAATACACATGTATATTTTTCTTATCTGTAACACCACAGTTATTTCCATACAGCTCATTCTTTAAAATATACTGCTATCATATTAACACCTAGGCCCCATGGAGCATGCACCACCTTCCTCTCTTCTCTGGAATGCAGACTTCCAACATACTCAACCATCTGAAACACAGATGAAAACCTTTTAGACAGTAAACTAATAGCCCCAGTCTTTTGGAAGACACATTTCCCAAGTACTCATTTGTTTCCTGGATGTCAAAGTCAAGGGGAAGACTATTAAAGAATCATAGTTAAAAATATATTCAGCTATCAATTATCATTACAGCAGACAAACACAATTTGGCTTCCAGGATCCCTGGGAACTCTTTTTCCAACTGTGTCAGGAACCTTCACTGTTGCTGAATGATTTCCATGTTCCATTATCACTCTACAGAGACAAAACTACTAGGTCCATTTGGTTATATCTTTTCCTATTCTTCAGGAAAAATCAGATTTATGCACTCATCCAGAAAGCTTTAAAGATGCTCTCTTTTATTTCTAATCTTCAATTACACTATAAACATTCAATTTAAAATTAAAAACTGCATTATTTTAAGAAATAAACAAATGGTTCCTTGAAGTGTTTGAATTTTCTCTCTTTCCCTGAACATATTTTTCCTATCCTCAAATTCTTATTTCAGTATTTAAAAGGTCAAAAAATGTTAACAGTTATAAAGTACTTCCCCATTTTCATCCTTCAAACAGACAAGCCTTCCCACCATAAATGTTTCCTCAATATGAGGCTGTTCAGAAATATGCATGTTGGCCCTGATTTTATTTGAATACCTACCAACAACTCCTTTAATTTTATATATATTAACATTCAAAGAAAAATTATTTTGTTAATTTTTCAGATACCAAAAAAGATCCTTACAGGGGAATGAAGTAAACTCATAGATGGACCCCACATATTTACAAGATGACTTGTTTTTCTTCCTACAGTAATTTGCATCTGGATGAAAGGTTGGTTTTTAAACTGGTCCTCTTTCATAAATATAAAAATGTAACACATAGCTGAATAGGCAATGCCTATATTTCATTCCTACCAAATTATGTATAAGCTTCTTACCTAATGGCAGTCTACCACTATCTTTTTGCCTTCAAGACAAAAACTGCGAATATATGAAGATAATCATTTTTCTCTATATTCATCACATTAACTGTAAGATGTTGAATAACTATGGGCAACCACAACAAAAATTATACTCCCTTGCTTCTCAGAGTATGGTCCACAAATTAGTGGCATCGGTATCACCTGTAAGCTTTTCAGAAAAACAAAATTTCAAGCCCCACTCCAGACATATTGAATTAGAATCAGCATTTAACAAGATGCCCAGGTCCTCTTGTCTACACAGTAAAGTTTGAGAAGCACTAATCTGAGGCTAAGGTAGAAGGCAGCATGGTAAACTGTCTTTGACTTGTGCATTCTGAATTATGGAAAGCTGCAGAAAATCTATAGTCAGCAATCAATAAATCATTCCTAAAGATTGTTGGCAAATCTTTTAATTAAAATAGGTCTTTTCACAATGATTTTTTAAAAAAATGCATGTGGCTAATATTCCATGCCTAGTAACAGTATTTTCACCATACTACTAGACTTTTTAATAACATGCTGAAAATAGGGCATCTCCATTTTTTATTAAGAAAGCAATCCTGTTTAAGAATTTTCCTCCCCTTTTTAACCCTAAAATGATTCTTGTAGATGAAATCTATTTTTAATTATTCCAAGTTAAAATGTTTTAAAGAACCTTAATATAAAAATCCTAGTTACCAATTTTATGAAACATTTATTGGCCATACAAATGAATTAAATACGCACGATGGTGAAAAACATATAAAGTTCCCACCCTAGTCCCTGGGCACATAGTAGGTGCTCAGTATTTTACTTCTGTAATAAAATGTCCTCAGACTTTCAAGAAGAATTTTTCTAAGAAAATGTTAAAATGCAAGCTACCAGGAATTTGTAATGTGCTTTGACTCACAAAAGTGCAATTTACCCAACTTTCCAGAGATGTATCCAATATGTTAACATGGTACACTTGTACTGGCCTCTGCTCTATTAGTCTACAGATCTTTAAACAACATGCTTCTATAAGGACCAACTATAGCCTACCACAAAAGTGGTCTGGGAATAACTTTATCCCTCTACAATCGTAGCCTTGTTCTAAACAGAGCCCTTAGATAAATTAAATCTTTAGGAAAACACACTTTTTGTTTGTAAAGAAAGAAACATTTCCTGAATGCTAGAAAATGTTTCCTTGAGAAACTGTTTATGTTACTATGTTGAAAAGGTGTTTATTTTGCTATAAACACCTTCCTTGTAAGAAGGGATGCAGAGTGCCCATTGTTTATATTGTAACCACTGTTCTTTCTGAAAAGATCTATTCCTTAGTTCCCTTGCCTGGACTAACTCTCAGTTCCATTCTATCCAATTTAGATCACTCCCAATGATAGTGTGGATTTGTCTGGCATAATCTACCCATCACCTGAGAACAGGGAAGCTTATATTCATAATAAGTACTACAATTACCAAGTTCATTAGCAAGATATGGTAGTTTGTGCTATGTCAGCTTGGTTAAGCTGGAACTACATTTCCCGAAATCTTCCATGTATAGTTCTGGGTTAAAGTTGACTAAAAGTAGAATTTGCATGATCATTATGGTTATTATAATAACAGACCTGGACATGCTAGGAAGGGCTTTTCCTTGCTCTTCTCAGACCCCTGTGTCCAACTTCCCAAGCTAGCTCTGTACCTGACAGTGACCCCAGGCTCACCAACATACATTTAGTACTCAACCCAAAGAGGTGGTAGTCACACCAATGCACAGCTTCCCACAGATGCCCCCATGAGCCTTGCCTCATGCCTGTCTTGTCAGACTGACTGCTTGGGGATTCCAATGATCCTCCAACTTCCCTCCTGGACCTTCATTTCCCACGAACCTACCATAACTGTTTAAGTTTTAATTCCTATAATAAATCCCTTACTCCCTAACTCATTATAGTTCTTCTTCCACGATTAAACTTACAACTAATACTCAAGGCTTGGTTTACCTTTGGCTGTAGATTTAAGTGGTCTCTTGCTATTAAAGACATGGTCTACCCATCAATAAATAGCAAAGCAAACCTAAGCTTAGCTAATAGATCCTAGTCGCAATAGGTCTTACAGTTTAAGCCCTCCACTTAACGCTAAACTTTTCCCATATAACTTGTTTCAATTTTTTGTTCCATTTTTATTGAGGCATAACTGATATTTAAAAAGACATATTAAAAGTGAACAATTTTATGTTTTGACATAAGTGTCAACCAGAAAACCAATACCACAATCAAAATAATGGATATAAAAATCAATCCTAAAAGTTTCTTAGTGTCCTTAGTAATCTTTCCCCTTTCCTACCCTGCCTCCCTCTCCAGGCCACCACTGATCTTCTTTCTGTCATGAAAACCACATTGAATATTCTAGAAAAAAATATATACATACATATACACATATCTATAAAATCATACCAAAAACTAAAAAAAAAAAAAAAGAAAAAGAAAAAAATAATAAAATCATACCATACTTACTCTTTTTGGGGGTCAGAGGCAGTTCTGGTGTCTTTCATTCAATATAATAATTGTGAGAATCATCCATATTGTTGTATGTAACAATAATTCATTCTTTTTTTTATTACAGAATAGTATATTATTGTTTGCATATATCACATTTGTTTATATATTCGCCTTTTGAACATTTGGGTCACTTCCACTTTGAGCTATTACAAATAAAGCTCTTATGAACATTTCTGTATGAGACTTTGTATGGACCTATACATTTAATTCTCTTAGATAAATCCCTGTGAGTAGAATAACCCAGCAGGTAGATGCTTAATTTTTTTTTTCTGCTTTTTGTCTCCCCCACCCCCGCGGTGACGCACCGAGTCACCTTCACCAGTGGAGTGGTGGCCTTGCCCACTTGCGGGCAGCCTGCCAGCTTGCAGGTGGCTCTGCCCTGCCCACAGGCGGCTCACTCTGCTCACAGGCGGCTCTGCCCTGTCTGTGGTGGCTCTGCCCTGCCCACGGCGGCTTTTGCCCTGCCCACGGCGGCTTTTGCTTTCTCAAGCAGTCAGTCCGCCCGCCTGGAGAGGCCCCGGGGACCGAACCTGGGGTCTCCCATGTGGTAAACCGGCGCCCTATCCACTGGGCTATACAGCCAGCCCCCTTAATTATTTAAGACACTGAAAAACTCTTTCTCAAATGGTTACACCATTTTAAATTCCTACCAGCAGTGTATGAGAGTTCCAGTTGCTCCACCTCCTCACCAACAATTGGTATGGATAGTATTTTTTAATTTTAGCCATTCTAGTCGGAATGTAATGGCATCTCACGGTGGTTTTAATTGGCATTTCCTAATGACTAATGATACTGAACATCTTTCCATGTGCTTATTTGCCATTTGTAAATCTTCTTCGGTAAAGTGTCTATTCAAATCTTTTGCCCATTTTAACTTTAGATACTCATATTTTAATATTAAAAGAGCACAATGAACAATAAGTTATTCAACATAAGTTCTGGTCTCCTTGAAAACAGTTTATTTTTGCTTTATTCCCTATTCTTTATAGAGACAGCCACAAGATCATTTGCAGAATTTCTTGGCCATGGCCTTACTTCCCCAAAACAGATGGGTTCCTTGCAATATAGTCAGTCTAGTTTAAGGGTCTACCCTTGGCTAGCCCCTCATTACCAACTGTTAGGTAAAGGTAAGTGAAGAAAAAAATTGTCACATGACTGTGTCTTTTAAGATTCTTCTTGATATACCCCCAACTAAGGTGTGAAAGTCTGGGGGAACCAGGTTAGCACAATAATAACTCTAAATCTACATACATTCAGTGATGCTTCTAATTCCAGCCCTAGCTTCCTTCAATGCAACCTAGAATAAAATAGAAATTGGAACAAGCTCCTTTGAAGAAGCATTTACCTATTGCTTAGATAATAAACTTAGTGATTTAAAACAAAAACAATCATTTTACTATCTCTCACGGTTTCTGGGTCAGGAATGCAGGAAAGTTTTGCTGGGAGGTTCTGGTTCAGTTTCTCATTTCTGCAGTCAAATGTCTGAAGCAGTGGGGGGTCTAGGGCAGTCGTGTGCTAACCATGCATCTTTGTTAATGTAGTCTTCTCAGGGACTTTAAATGCGGTCTTTCTTCATAACATCATGGCCTCAGGACAGCTGGACTGCCTATATGGTGGCTGAAGGTTTCACAGTTGAGCACTGGATTTCCACAAAGAAGAAGGTGCACCACCTTTTATGACTTAGCTTGAGAAATCACA
>PVKH010003656.1:0-24595 GCA_004027955.1 Chaetophractus vellerosus
GAATGGAAGCCGCCATGGGCGGGCCGGAGCCGCCGTGGGCAGGGCAAAAAGCTGCCACGGACAGGCAAAAGCCGCCACGGGCAGGGCAGGTCGCCTGCAAATCGAGCACAGCCAGCCACCCGCGAACTGGAGCCGGCCGTGATGGAAGCAGAAGCCGCCCACAAGCGGGAAAAGCCGCGCCTGCGCAGTGACCAAGTCTTGGCGCATCGCCGCAACGGGGGGGGGGAAGGGGAGATATGTAATAAAATAAATAAATCTTTAAAAAAAAAAAATAGAACTGAAAATTCCATTTAGAAAAAAATGCTCAAAATTTACCCAGTAATTGAGCACTTGTAGTGAAAATATTTCCTCCCTTAAAATTATTTACATCTTGAAAGAAGTCAAATGAAAGAATTAAACCATTTGAAATGTGTTACCCATACTATTCAAATGTAAGAAATATTGAATGAAATTTAAATAGCAAGTGAAAGGTAACATAACCAGAAAGAAAAATATTCATCAGAAAATTAGCAGTGATTTGATATATTAGAGGCAATTATAGGTAAAGAAGTAATTAAAATATGTGAACATATATCAAGAAAAATCGTGTCACTTTTGTAATTTTAATATTCACCTAATCATATAAAGAAATTTTTTAGTTTGATGAACAAGTATAAATTATTTTTATGTTTGAATATTTTTTAAAAAATCATAGAAACATAGTATAACCTAATTATTTTTTTGACAATTTTACTTTCAAAAGAATTCCTGCTTAGATAATATACTACATGAACGAGAGAGAGAAAGAGGGCTCTTCGCTCATATACTCCTGGCTTTCTTAGGACTTAGGTGATTCAATACAGCTACAAAATAAAATCTAGTGACATTTTAAGATACCTTAATGTAACTGCAATTTGAAGCAAGAAAAAAGATGCTATTCTCATAGTTCTCTGAAATTAAACTGAATATGTATACTCTTCATTTCCCAATGTAACATTTTTTTTACAAAAGGCAGTGACACACAATAGTATATCCAGAAGATATCAACAGTAATTTTTATATAATGACTAACTGCGATATCGTGAACTGCAAAGGATAGCTGTATGACTTCACTGGATAAGAGGAATTTAGAGTATACGGAAGGGCCTGATAGGAATTTCAATATGTGAGATGCAGATGTGCAATCAAGAGAACAAATAAGAACAAATTAGAGAAAATAACAAAAACAAAAAATAGCCTCATAAACCTAATGGTTTGAGATGATCATTAATGGAAGTTACTGCATTTTATAAGTCTGAATTAATCCACTGAAAGTTTTAAACTTTGGCAATAAATGAGAAATCAATTGCATTTTACTAAAAGACTATTTACACCATATATATTCACATATTATTTTAAAAGCATTATAATTAGTTAGCAAACGACTTTTAACATTTCTAAGATGTTGCCCTGGCAGGATCCCTGCCTCAAAGAGGTCAAGTTTGGTCTTGTGTGACTCTTAATTTCTGTTCTGACATTTTTGACTCAGAAACAGAGAGTCTACAGAAAACAAATCTCATACTCTAACAAGTGTATCCTGCTGAAGTCTGTCAAGTAAAAATGCCTGCTGATTTCACTCTAATACCCAATGTCATATCCCATTGTTAGTCTAAGCTTTTTTTAGAAATGAAACCACAATAACTATAATTTTCCATGAATGAAACTTGATTTAAATAAGTGCTCCATCACTACTTATTCTTTCTTGAATAGATCAGGCTTGTTTTATGGCAGGCAGGCCTTGGCATTGCTCTTCTCTCTGGAATTCTTGATTTCTTCCAATCCACACATTTGACTCATTCTATGAAGCCTCTCTGATCTCTCCTACTGCCACTGAAACTGTGCCATAGTACCTTGCTACATTTTATTCACGTATGGCCATGCAAAGTATTTTGTTAACTTATTTATTTATGTATGATAGGCCTTCACAATTTGATGTAATTTGTATGAGAGCTAAACCAGTGTTGCTTATTCACTGGTTTAAATTCTTGAATGGTGCCCTGGAAATGGTACCCAAAATTATTGATTGAGTGTAGAAAACTCAGCACACATAATGGTCAATATTAAAGCACTATTATTTTATTTTTAGTAAGCCTGGTTTATAGAATTTTTTTAAATTTAAGGTTCTCAGGTAGTAGAAGCTTATTTCACCATATGTTATTGGCTCCATCTTTGATCTTCTCTGGCAATTTGAAATAGAAATCTTAACAGACAGTAAAATATGTAAGTGCATTAGTGAATAAATATTCCAAGTCTGCAAATATATATTTACTTATAAAACTTTAATCTCCATAAAATATAGTAATTTTTCTAATATTGCAACTATAAATAGTTATGCAAAATTTCTTCCAAGAGAAACGTGTTTCGATAATGAGAGGCATTGTTATCAAAGACTGTTTCAAAAATGAGAGTAAAGTGAGCTATTCTTGCAAAATCAATATCAAATTATCCTAACCAAATCCGTTTGGCTATTATTTCTGAGTATGTCTGACAAAAGTATTTAAGGTATTTTCATAAAGTTTCCTTTCTCAGAAATAGATGCAGATTTTTAAAGATAAAACTATCTCAAATTCAACCAGGAAATTAACTAATTCACTTCTCATTTTCTTTATTTATTAAAACTTACTGAGATCAAGAGAGTATGCAAATCAGATATCAATAATTCGATTAAAATCTTTCAAGTATTTTTCATCTTTCATGGGATAAAGCGCAAACATATAAGCATTGTGTAAAAGACTCTTAATATCAGCTCTTGCCTCTCTTTCCAGCTTCATCACCTGTTTTGCTCTCCCCATCCCAACGCCCCACTTTGTTCCATTCATGCTAAAATATATCAAGTTTCACGAAAAGGGCATAATCATTTTCACCTCGACCTGGATTTTACTCTACCTAGAATCATTTTTCTTTCTGAACTACTCATTCTTCAAGGTTTAGCTCAAAATAAGTCTCTTATGAAGACTGCCTGAGCGCCTCATGCTTCTCTTTATGTAAACAGAACTTGAGAAAAATTATGTGAAATTATTTGTCGAAATTATTTATCTTTAGGCTCTCCTCAACCTGATGAACCATTGAAGGATAAAGACTTTGTTCTGATTTAATTGAATTGTGAAGAGTAAGAGTAATACCTTACAAAATGAAAGGTCTTAAAAGATTAATATCGAAAGAAGTATAAATGTAGGCTTTCTGCCCCTTACAGACTTAAAGTCCTTCTATCAGAGAAGAGAGAGGGAACTGAAAAAGTACAACATAAAGATACATATATTCTACATTGAACACTCATGGCAAAATTAGCAGCACACAAATTCAGAAGAGTATCTATCACAGGGGAAGCATAAATTTATTTGCAAAAGAATTATGATTTAAATAAAGCAAAGAAGAAAGAGGAGGGTGTATCTGGTAGGGATACATGAAGCAACCAAATTATACATCCAGAATGTTGGGAAAGATTGCCATTTGACTAAGGCACAATGAAGGATTAACTAAATAATAATGAGAGAATAACTTGGTTAAGTGGTTTTGCAATTAAAGTAACAAATTAAAAAAAAAAAGTATTGGGGGCCAGCCGCACAGCCCAGTGGATCGGGCGCTGGTATACCACATGGGAGACCCTGGGTTTGGTTCCCAGGGACCTCTCCTAGCGGAAAGACCACCTTGAGAAGGGCAAGCCGCCATGGGTGGGCAAACCCTCCGTGGGCAGGGCAAAAAGCTGCCATGGACAGGGCAAAGCCGCCATGGGCAGGACAGGTCACCCACAAACAGAGCGCAGCCAGGCACCCACGAACTGAAGTGGAGCCGGCCGTGAATGGAAGCAGAAGCCGCCTACAAGCGGGGCAAAGCCGCCTGTGCGGCTACCGGTCTCGGCGCATCGCAGCAATGGGGAAGACAAAAAGCGGACAGAGAGGAACACAAGAATGGACACACAGCAAGAACAAGCAGAAAGGGCGAGGGGGGGAATGTAATAAATAAAAATAAATCTTAAAAAAAAAGTATTGTAATCAATGTATCCTAAAAATGTATATAGATATATAAAAAATAAATAAATAATTAATTTAAAAAAATATTGAATATCAAAAAAAAAGTATTGACTACTTATTAATAAATTGGTGATATGGGTTAAGTAGAAATTTTGTGAATAATACTTTGAAGATTATGTGTTATTATTATATATAGTGTACACTTTCAATTTAAATGTATATGCAAACTTACAATAATATTTGATGTAACATCATTAAACCCCAGTTTACTAGCATAAAGGTCATAAATTACAGCCCTGAAAATTTCAGTTTATCTGCATCCAATGTACATAAAAATTCTCATGAAGGCAAATAAAACCATTATCTGTAATGCATAAATAAAATGTGGAAAATTTATTTTTACTTTGAAATATATTGAAAAAATACGCACAAAAAACTTAAAAGTTTGTTTTAAAAAATCCTGTGTTCACTTTTTATTTTTTAATTAGGCAAAAATAATTTTAGTTAATATAATGAAAAATTTTACCATGTAATCACTTGAGGTATCCATTAAAGAATTAACTGAAGATAGAATGTGTTTTTCACATATGGCAAACTTCCAGTAAGATCTTCATTCTATAAGCATGTGCAGATTGACTGTTATATACATTGAGCTAATTTATATATTATATGCAGTCACATTAATTATTTTTTATGGCATACAGGTGAAAATCAGGGAAGGCAGAATTGTGTGTTTTGTCTTGAATCATTAGAAAATAGGCGATAACAATTCATTCTTTTGCTGAGAAATTGACTTTTGCATCCTTAATGGCTTCTTCACACTCACCATTACATAGGCAATTCTTACTTAATTAATGTTTATTCACTATTCATCCTGTTAATCAGCTGCCAGGAATTCAGAATGATAATAACTAGCCTCATAACCACAGTCATAACTGAAAAATACATGGTCACTTGGAGAGAAACCATGTTTTCACGCATATTAAAAATGCATGTTTGTTTTGTTTTATGTAATAGAAATATTTGAGATATATTTAGAACCTTAATATCAAAAACCCCAGTACTAATAAAATGACATATTAATAAATGTAATTATGTTAAAGCACTTTTTAAATTAAACTTATTATAATCTTGGCAAAAAAAGTAAAGCTAATTTATCTTATACTTTCCCAAAGACCATACCAATGGTAAAGATAAGAATTGATTAATTAATTTAAAACATTTTCAAGTATGTACTTTGATTAATAAGGCACATAGGTTTACTGAATCAGCTGGATAAAACAAAATGTCTCTGAAAGATTGCTATTTTCATTTTTCTTTCCCATTGTGTTTATCTAATACTTCATTAATATAATTTCTTCTCATTATGGAATCCTATTAAAATCATTTTTAAGTGATAACGACACTTTTCTTTGATTTTTATTGTTTATTATTTGGATAAAATATGGTTAAATCTAGAGTTATTACTCTTGTGTTTTGATAAGATGATGACAGCAGTCAGTTCTCTTTGACGTACTTTCCTAACCTGTCCCTCATTATTCTTACAGTGCTTTCTTAGTCCTGATAATGCATGACAACTTCAAAAGCACTTAGCCATGTAAATAACAGTGCTAAAAGCATTATTTAAATGTTTGAAACCCAGAGCTGTATTCAGTGACAATTACAGAATGCAAAAACATAACAACCCTATCATCAGTACTCAGCTGCTCATAAATGATGATTTACCAAAATTGTATTTGTTTTTGGAAAACAATTTGAATGCAAAAGCAAGGTGTGTGTGTGTGCGTGTGTGTTAAAAGAAGATGAGAAGTTATGTAATATCTTCTTTGCCATTGCTGAAAAACATTACAAAATTACTGCTAACTATAATCCATAAATTAAATTTGTTTTACTATTTCTATGTATCATCATATTCTTAAGACTGTATATGAAGAACATTCTTATACTATTAACAACAATCTTCATCCGCTACCCAAGTCACTGTTATACAGTCGCTACATCATTCTATAGCTTCCTTTCAATTGAAATATATTGTCACTTTCACCTCTACTCCTTTCATCCACAATCACATTTATGAATCAGCAGTGTTAGTTATACTCACTCCAATGTATTACCTTCAACTCTATTAATTTCCACACATTTACAATAAACTTTTTAAAACAGTTCTTCATATGTTAAGCATAAACTCGTATTCTCAACCCACATTCAATCTCCTAGTAACCTATACTCTTTACTCCATGAATTTACTCATTTTAGTTCATATTAGTGATATCATACAATATTTGTCCTTTTGTGCCTGACATTTCACTCAACATAATGTCCTCAAGGTTCACCTACGTTGTCAAATGCATCCTAATTTCATTTCTTCTTATAGCTGAATAGTATTCCATTGTATGTATATACCATATTTGATTTATCTTCTCATCAGTTGATGAACACTTGGGTTGTTTCCATATTTTAGCAATTGTGCATAATGCTGCTATGAATATCAGTGTGGAGATATCAGTTTGTGTCTTTACTTTTAGTTCTTCTGAATATATTCCTAGCAACAGGATTGCTGGATCATATGGCATTTTTTATTTAGTTTCTTGAGGAATCTCCAAATTGTTTTCCACAAAGGCTGCATATTTCTACTTTCCCACCAACAGTGAAGGAGTGTTCCTATTTCTCCACATCCTTTCCAGCACTTGTAGTTTTCTGTTTGTTTGGTTTTTTTTTTAATAATGATCTGCACTTCCCTATTAGGCAGTGATGTTGAACATCTTTTCATGTGCTTTTTGGCCATTTGTATTTTCTCTTTGGAGAAATGTCGATTCAAGCGTTTGCCCTTTTTATACTTGGATTGCTTGCTCTTTTATTGTTGAGTTGTTTGATCTCTTTATACGGAATGGAAATCAAACCTTTAGCGGATATGTGGTTTCCAATATTCTAAGGGACAACAATAGAGGGATGTAATGGGATATGAGATTACAGCACAACTATGTGATGAATATGAGAACCACTGATGTTTACTTTGAAATGATTGAACAAAGCATGGGACCACCTGACACAATGCATCCTGTGGTAGAAGATGGACTGTGGTTAACCAAAAAAACATGAGAACATTCTCTGATAAACTCTAACAAATATGTAATATTAAGACAGAGTGTCACTAACAGGTGGATTGGGAGAAAAATATAGCAAATATAAGATATTCACTAAAATTAGTAACAATGTTTTGACAGTGCTCTTTCATAATTTGTAACAATTAATTCACAACAATACACAGTATTAGTAGGGAATTAATGTATGGGAGTCCTGTGTGGCAATATGCATGTTTGTTTTGTAAGTTCACAACTTTTGCTATACACTTATTGTTTATGGTTGTTCATGTATGAATGATAAACTTTAATTTTAAAAAGGTTTTTAAAAAAAGTAGATGAGAATCAAGTGCCACAGGAGTTAATTAAATGCATTTCTATTTCACTCATGATCAATCTCTATTTTTGGCAAAGTATAATAGATAATTCTACTTTTCCCAAAATGTTTACATTTATGTTCACAAAGGACTGCACATAATTTGTCAAACTATAATTTTTATGTCATGTAATCTTTGTTGCTCTGGAGAACACTGACTAAAACAGATTTGGGTACCAAGAGTGGTTCTTAAGAAATATAATATTAAGGATGAGATTTCTGAATTGGTTCTGGGGATTTTGGAATTGGTTCTCTAGCCTGATTATATTTAAAGGCAGTAATGACTCTATTCTCAATGACAAAGAGGGCATTCTTTATCACTGAAATATTGCCATAGCTAATTGGTAATAGAGAAAATTAAAATATTGCCATTGGATATTCCTACTCAAATGCTTATAAGAGGTCCAGATCTGGATGCCGGTATATCTGATACCTTAGCATATTTTTGTGAAGCTAAAATGTATAATGATATTGGCTGTTTGTTCAAAATATGCTGAAAAACTTGTGAAAGAAAAAAATGAGATTAGGGCTTCAAATTCCCAGCTCAATTTTGGCATGAATCACAAAAGTTTCTATTTGTGCTTTGAAAAAAACCCTTGTTTCTTGAAGCCACAGAATTCAGATTCCTGAAAATCAAATGCAGAGTCACATTGTGTGATTTGCCGAATTATAACACAAATTTAATTCCCAACTTTGTATGTTGTCTGCTGCTAAAGTGTGGACACTCATTGAGAAGGAATGTGATCCTGAATATTGAAATGGGGACATATGTGCAGATCATGGTGATGGTGGGGACATTTGAGCCTTTAAATTCTGCTAAGCCTTCTTTGCCAGTAAACCTATAATTGCCTCCCCTGAGGAATCAGCCTTCCCACCTCCTTCTGAGGAAATTAATCCTGCTTTACCTGATGAAACCCTAATGGAATTTCTTGAGGCAAGACACTGCTAATTCATCTCTTGACCCAGCCTCATAACTCTTCTTTGCTTCCAGGCCCTGAAAGGTAAGGATCAAAGTGTGATCCATGAGGAAGTGTGCTGCAATCCAAAGGAACTACATAATTTTTCCAATTTATACAGACATAAGTCAGAGGAATATGAGTGCAAATGGATATTAAGGGTGTGGGATATTGTGAAAGGGACGTAAAGTTGGTTCAGGCTAAATTTATTGACATGGTCCCTCTTAGCAAAGGTTCTGGATTCAGTGTTGCACCTCAAGGGCTTAGAAAGGGCTCTAACAGTTTGGTTGGTTGACTGAAGTGTGGACCAAAATGAAGGGGAAATGCCAGAACTTCCTTGGTATAATGTAGATGAGTGGATTTGTTATGTAAGACCGTCTAAATCACCCCAGGAATTTCCAGAGGATGCCTCTTTCACCATGACAATGGGGAACACATTTGTGAGAGGACTCAAAGCCATAAGTTAGCAGAAACTGAAAGAGGAGAGCTAAGGAGAGAGAAAGATCACTATTTGACAGTTGGCAGAAATACATGCAAGCTGAGGAACCCCAAGGATTGAAGCAAATGAGCAGCAGGTTCCTACAGACTTTATAAGAAAGCATGGCTGGGGGCCGGCCATAGCCAAGTGGATAGGGCACCGGTTCACTACATGGGAGGCCCTGGGTTCAGTTCCTGGGGACCTCTCCAGGCCGGCAGACCGCCTTGAGAACGGCAAGCTGCTGTGGGTGGGGCAGAGCCACTGTGGGCAGGGCAAAAAAAAGCTGCCACGGGCAGGGCAAAGCCACCATGGGCAGGGCAAAGCTGCCATGGGCAGGGCAAGCCACCCGCGAACAGAAGCGAAAAGGTTGCCCGCGAACGGAGCAGAGCCGCCTGTGCAGTGAGCTGACTCAGCGCGTCGCTGCAACTGGGGGAGACAGAGCAGACACAGAAGAACACAAAAAATGAACACAGCAAGAGCAAGCAGAAAGGGGGGTATATGTAACAAAAAAAAAAAAAGAAAGCATGGCACTGCTAACACTTTGACTTGGACTTCTAGGCTCTAAAACCATGAACCAATACATTCTTGTTTAAACCAACCTATTGTGTGGTGTTTATCATAGCAGTCTGGCAAACTATGATAGTTTTTTATACAAGAAAATCACTTAATATGTTCATATGACATTATTATAATTGTGAAATGTGGTATAAATAATTTAATGCATCATCTAAAATGTCAACAAATTAATGGAGATTACAATCTGGTTTTAAGTAGTCACATATTATGCTTGTTTATATGCCTCTTAAGAGAAAAGCAGGTATTTTTTGTTGGTGTTTATTTATTTATGAAATCTAAATCATGTTACAACTTTTCCCATTTTCTCATTTGTCTATATGTTTACATAGAATTTAAGGTATTTATTTTAGCTATAAACTTAGATACATTTGTGATGGTCAAATGTAGAAAGGGGAATTTCTGTAATGAAACATATTTCTTCACTTTGAAAACCATTGGAAAAGCACTGGGAAAAAACTGCAGAGCTAATTACATAAATGCATTTTGCATATTTTCCAAGATGAATTATGGCTACCTTTGAAATAATAAAGGCAAGAGAAGTATGAATAAAGGAAAATAGTGAAATTGATTCCAAATTACTTGAGTATTGAATTGTGCTATTATGTATTAATTGACTATTAATATAGAATCTGATTGCAATCATAATCATGCTGTAAGAATTCTTTTGTGTCTAACTTCTTCCATTGCACATTTTAGAGATACATTCATGTGCATGTGATTAGCTGTTCAATCTGTTCAATCTCACTGTTGAATAGTATTCCATTTTATGAGTATATCACATCTTATTGTTTATTAAAATTTTTGTTATTTTCAGTACAGACTATGAAAGTGCTTTTAAAAATTTATTGTTTATATTGTAGCAGAGACCCTGGATGTCCACTCCATACCCTTTGGCCCACCTATGAGTTCACTTGAAGTTGTGACTTACCATCTAAATTGATATATTTTTAACTCAAGCACTGGTGTCTCTTAATGTTTTGCCAGTGTCTATTTCTGGATATATGTGGGCTTCCTTAATGCAAACAAAGCAGTCTGGTGTGCCAAAACCAAACACCCAAGAAAACAAACCTGAAACTTTAATGGGTGGATGTTGGTAGATAAATACGCTAGCTCCACCATCCAATGGAGTATAATTCTACTGTATTTTCTATGTGATACCTGAGAGGTCTATCAAGGGAATGGAGCTCCAGTCGCCCTCAGAAATATCCTACTCACTAATACAATGTTTATTGGCTTTGGCTTTTCTAGCTTTTCTGTCTCATTTTCATAGAACCCAATTTAGGCTTTTGGAGGTTAGGTGTAATATAAACTACCTTTACCCAAGTGCTTGGGTAAAACCCAAACTGAGATAATTGGCACTAGAAGTAGCCCTAGAAACCAGAACTTAATGATGAGATGTATTTTGAAGTCAGTTGGTATTAATGTCCCCCTTATTGGTAGTAACTGAGAGAGAGTGATAAATTAATCCCTGCTGTTTGTGGTATTATGGTTTACAAGAATCTCATCTCTGGTAATTTGGGAAGAGATAAATTTAGGAAATCAAGCTTTAGCACTTGAAAGTTATGGGGGAAATGATCATTATAAGGATTTTTCTCTTGACTTGCTTTTCTTAACTTATAGATTCCTTAAAGATAAATATAAACAGACTTTCCAGCCAATCATCACCTTCCAGAGATATAGACACCACCAAGGCAGCACTGACAGAGACCATCATCTCCTGCAACTGGAAGGCAGACTGTGCTAAAATTTACCCCACAAATTAGATTTAAGGTTGCCAGAGCTACAGAGGAGGCTGTGTGTACAGTCTAGAAAGTTCTTTGCTTAAAAGGGAAAATGTGGGGAAAATGATGAGGATATGTGTGAAGAAATGCTTGAGAATCTTAAACCTTGTGTAGCCCTCAAACCACTGTGCTGGCAGATCCAGCCCTCCTCTGTTTCCTAGAGCACAGCAGGCTCCTACTCCTTAGAAAGATTGCTAAAAAATCACCTATGGCAGATACCTTAAGGGATGATGTCCTCCTAAAGATCCAAGATCCTCTTTGACTTCTTTGACTTCTGGCAGATAATAGCATTTTAGCATAACCCAAATAGGAAAGTACTGTCCTAGATATAGGGGAAATAATGTACATGCCAACTGAACTGCAAGATCTGGCTAGGTTCCCTCTGTAGGAGACCAGAGAAGGCATATTAAAATGGATCTTGAGTTAACACAGAGGTGCTATGTATTATAAATCTAAAATAAGGCATATAAGGATGCTGACCCATGACTCAGAATTTAGCATCTTGGCAAGATTAAATAGAGTCAATTCAAAAAAAAAAAAAAACAAGTTGGCTTACAGTTCATGCAGCGGAGATGCTGGAACTCTTTTGACAAATAATTCAGGAGAATGTCAGAAAACTAAAACAGGTTAAAATGGGATTGCAAATTACATATAAACATTTCATTTGCTTACTCTATTCCTTATCAGGTCTAGGAAGAAACTTCCTTCACTGACATAACAAGGAAAGCACTGCAGAAGAGGGCACCACCTCAGTTGAGAAGCCTAGTGGTGGCCATCTTCTATACAACAGGATTGAGAATAGAAGATGCAGTTATGGAAATGTGTTAACTAATAGCAATAGTAATGAGAAGATTCTATAAGAGCAGAATCTATGTAATGGCATTTTATTATGAGGTAAAGCAGTTATAATAACTAAAATAAACCATAATTTAAGAATAGCAATGAAAAACCTTGTTCCATAAGAATCTATGGCCATAGCTAATAGACCATGCTGCTCCAAGATGGAAAACCATAAAGATGTCATTTTTCTTAAGTTATCAAAAATATATCAAGAGCTAGTGAACATAAAAAGGAAGTTAGCTGCCACAATAGAAAAATATCTATTGTAAAATATCTTCCAGTTTCCAGGCCTGAGTCAATTTCATACCTATATCATATCAATTAAAAAGGAGTGTAGGACTCCTTCAGGAAGGGCCATGTAACACTTCCTGCAATTATATAGATTCACTAATCTATATTAGATAGATTTCACTAATTTTTCTTCAAATGAGTCAGCAACTGTTTATGTTTGTTTGGTGTTCATTCCCCTATGTATTCAATGGGTCTGTGGAAGTACTCTATGATCATTTTCCTGTTCCCAAATGCATAAGTAGGATGAATACACTTAATAATTTCCCAATAGCCATATTGGGCTTCTTTACATGTAAGGAAGGCCACATAGCTAAACCATGGTCAAGAGAGTAAGTCAGGGGGCCGGCTGTAGCTCAATTGGTAGAGCGCCGGTTTACCACGTGGGAGGCCCCAGGTTCGGTTCCCGGGGCCTCCTTAAGCGGGCAGACCGCCTTGAGAAGGCAAGCCACCATGGCAGGGCAAAGCTGCCACGGGCAGGGCAAAGCCGCCATGGGCAGGGCAAGCCCCCGCGGGCAGGACAAGCTGCCCGCAAGCAGGCAAGGTTGCGGTTCAGTGAGCTGACTGGGCGGGTCGCAGCAATGGTCGGGGGGAGACAAGCAGACACAGAAGAACGCAAAAATCAACACAGCAAGAATAAGCAGGAAGGAGGGGATATATAATAAATAAATAAGTGGGATTTAATAAAAAAAGAGAGTAAGTCAGAAGCAACATGGAATCCCATAAGCTTGCACTTAGCCAATCCTACTTCATATGACTGGGAGGATGAAGGGGAAAGGGAAAGCACATTGCTTACAGCTCTATTGGTTAGACACCTGGTTGAGTGTGATGGTCCCACCTGTGGGGTAGGAAAGTTCTAGGTTAAAATTAATGACAAATGGAAGGAAGGATGAGTAATTGATAAGGGGAAAGAGAGCTAATAAATGGATAATACTACAGTGTCTTATGAGAGATTCTGAATAAGATATCTCTTAGCTATATTGTCAGATGATCATATGGGAAAAAAACTTTATGTAGATTTCTCCTACTTGCTTGAAGCTGAAGGCCGAGGATGGGACCCAATAGATTTAAGAAATATTTATCTCAAGTCATGTATGCAGTGTGTTTCAATGATGCCAACACAATTTTGTGGATGAACATTTGGAATACATATAATGTTGCTTTGTCTTTTGGTTTCCTATATTACAGTATTTATCAATTACAAAGGACTGCTTTGGGGAAATAATGTTTGGGAATCATTGTCTCTTAGTTACACACAAAGGACTTTGGTGAACAGCAGAGCCATGGACCACTGGGTATCTATTATACTTGGTGATGACCGGATGGCAAAGGAGCCAAGATATAATGGACATAGACTATCATCTGCACACCTGACTTGTCAAAGAATTATATGCCTTAATGCTTTTTGGAAGAGGACAATAAACCAAGTAAAGAATGTCAGGCAAACAGAAATCAATGTCACTTTAGGGGTCATGTTTCTGGGCTTCTAATAGCTGCAAAATATAACACTGATGCATATGCATATGGCATATTTCAACTAAATATAGTTGTGGGTGACTATTATACCCACCCATATACTCTTATCTTAGGAAGTATGAAAATAGGTATATGACTATACCAAAAAGAGGACTGGAATACAAAATTAACTGAGAGTTTTTTCTTTGATTTACAACCTAGTCCATGGCAGCATTTGGTATATGAGAAAAGTTTTTTTTTTGTTAGGAAGACCGCTTTTAAATGGCATTTATATTATATAAATATATTCAGGATATTGCTTCAATTTGGTGTAATACTGGTATAATTGGTAAGATTAATTTGACTGATCTCAGCAAAAATTTGGTTATACTGATATATTGATAATAGTTTGGAAGATTTAATTTAAAATGCCACAAGATGTTCATCCAATAAAAACTAATTCACTGGATAAGAAAATAGAGTTAACAATAAGTTAATTGTTGTATTGAATCAATCGATTTATATCTTTCATAAAGTTCAAGTGTCAGTATTGAAAGGAAGTAAAAGAGGTAAAAATTATGGATGATGATGAACAAATCTATGCTGGAATATTTGATAACCTGGAAATTTTTAAGGCAATGTACACATTTGATGATACAAATTATTAGTGTTTTGGCAGTTATCTTTTTATTTGTTTGTTCTATAAATGATAAAAATAATTCAGGAGAAGGAATGATCATGAATAATTTATAAATAGAAAGCCTAGGGCAAGAGTCACTTAGTAGACTATAGAGAATAGAGTAAATTTACAGGTTAGAATATATGTTTAAAAAATTGCTAATGGAGGTAAATAAGAACATCTGTAAACATGCAAGACAAAATCAAATTTAATATACACAACAAATATTAGTAAAAATATTTACAAATTAACTCCCATGAGTGAAAGAAAAAATGTAAGGGAGTTGTATTTTAAATAAGAGATACATTCATCACATCACATGGCACAAACTTAAAAATTAATTTGAACTGGGTCCACTAGGAAATGATATTTGGAAAGTTTCCTTTACACTCAAGTTTTAATGACATAAAACATGTTGTATTCTACAGGTTTATTCATTCTATTTGCATTTTTAGTGATTTATATTTATGTAGCCATACAATGGGGATTGAGTCATGCCCCTCATAATGACAGGTTAAAGTTATAATTTCCATCCCTGTAGGTTTGAGCCCATTTGTAAAATAGGACCTTAGAGGTTTATTTTTAAGGCATGGACTCATTTGTGAGTTGGAATTTTGGAGGTAGTAGTTAGATGAGGCCAAATGAAATCAGGGTGGGTCTTAATCCATATGACTGGAGTCCTTATAAAGCAGTGAAAATATGGAAATTTCTCTCAGTGAGAGAAAGGCACATGATGAAACCAAGAAGAGTCATATCTCCATGTGAGGGGGACAGAAATATAAGCCAAGGAACCCCAAGGATTGTGGCAAGCTTCACCAAAACACCACACCCCAGGGAGAAAGCATGGCCTGTCAAGATCTTGATGACGGAATTCTAGCCCCCAAAACTGTAAGCCAATAAATTCCTGTTGCCATGACACCAGTGTGTGGTATTTGTCATAGCAGCCTTGGCAAACTAAGACACTATATATTATAAATGATTCATATCTGTGATGCCAATACTTTAGCCATTTGACACATGTAGCTATTTAAATTTGCATTAATTAAAAGTAACAAATATTTAATTCCCCAGGCACACAAGCCACATTTCAATTGCTCAATATCCACTTGTGGCTAGTGGCTTTATAGAGAGGATAAAGGTTTTTTTCTGCTGGACTGAAGAAGCTCTACCTTTATTTCTGCTGATGCTTGGCTGTCTGGTTATTTCTTTATTTTTTTAAATTTTTTCACTCTTGGTCAAGATATGATCAGTGGGATTCATTATGTGGTGTTCAAGTCTGAACCTCCCCAGGAAATTCCCTGGGACAGGTACTTTACTGGGAGTTTTTAACTGGCTTCACCATTGGTTTGTCAACTGGGCTTGATTAAAGGCCAAAGGAGCAAAAAATCTTGATGGGAACTTCTGCTTTGAGCAGTCTGGAAGCAACAATTCTTCACACATGTCTTTGTGGTCTAATCTGGAGATAGAGCATAGTTATGTACAAATAAGAACTCTGGAGAGGTGATGGCTGAGATGTCTTTCAGATTCCTGATGTTTGTCTACATTCAGTTTGTCTTGCTGCACTTTATGCTTTTCTTTTAAATTAAACCTTATGTTCTGTGAAGACTTTTTGAATATCCCAACTTGGGGAAACTTTGCATTACCATATTAATGAGTGCAGTTATAGAACATTTTCATTATAACAGAACACTCGATTAGAAACTGCTGCCCTATATTAAGTTTCAAATTTGGAATAACTTATAAATAAATAACAAAACATTTGCTTTAAATCTTGACAACATAAAAATAGCAAAAATAGTATCTTTTTCATTGATCACAATGTAAAACAAAAATTCAATAAGTTTTAATTTTAAAATAAAGTTTAGTAAAGGCATGGTTAGTAGGAAAATAATGTACCATCATATTTTGTATTTATATTTTATATTTGGAGAGCATGTGTATTGTTTAAATTGTTTACTCAAGAAAGTAATTGGTAAATATTATATTAAAAGATAAAAATAACAACTTCCAGAAAACTTAAAAGATAAATCAAAATGTCTTTCCTCTGGGAAGTAAAAGATAGTGGAAATAAAGGAAAAACTAATTGTTAAGGGGCCGGTTCGATAGCCCAGTGGATAGGGCACTGGCATACCACATGGGAGGCTCCGGGTTCGGTTCCTGGGGACCTCTCCTAGCGGGCAGACCTCCTTGAGAATGGCAAGCCGCCATGGGTGGGCCAGAGCCGCCGTGGGCAGGGCAAAGAGCTGCCACGGACAGGGCAAAAGCCGCCACGGGCAGGGCAGGTCGCCCACGAATGGAGCGCAGCCAGCCACCCGCGAACTGAAAGCCGGCCGTGAATAGAAGCAGAAGCCGCCCACAAGCAGGGAAAGCCGCGCCTGCGCAGTGACCAGTCTCGGCGCATCGCTGCAGTGGGGGGGGAAGGGGAGATATGTAATAAAATAAATAAATCTTTAAAAAAAAAAACTAATTGTTAAGTCAGAAACTGTGAAATATCTGAGATATTGGGCTACTTGCTAGATTATAAATTATCCTGCCATAGTTTATAACATATACTACCAAAATCATGATTCACTTGATCAGAGAACAAATATTTTATTTACCCTAGTGTTGGTTCCCTATGGCCCAATTCCCTATGGGGTTAAGTGATGAAGAACAAATGTACTACACATGACTCAAGGATTCACAATAAGAGAAGAACACCAAAATTATGAAGCTTGGAACTTACATAGTGTAGCTGGCATATCTACTCCTCCTCTTTGGAAAAGATAGAAATGTACCCTGTAAGGTAAACAAATTATTTCTGGGAAGAAGAGAAGAGGTCTCTGCTATACCCTCAGGAATATAAGCTAATGTCTCTAAGGGGAAAGTCTTTACATTTTTTGAAGAGCAATTCATTATCTCTACCTTTCAAGACATGTTTATCAAAATTAAATCTCCTGTGAAAGAGATTGCTAGTGCTCTTTGCTCATAAAGTTCAGAGTGCAGAAAGGTGAGACTACCACAGAGGCTCAAGACATGAACTATATTTAAAGTGAGATTACAAAGTTTCATCATGCTATGACCTTCCTCTTGAAATGAACATGTGTGTCTAAGGTCACTGTGTCTGGCACAGAGTGCATAATTGGAAATTCTCTGAATAACTTCTATGTAGAATTCAATGTTTATTAAGTGTAAATAATAAAAAATGTGCTAATTTGAAGTTTATATATATATCAATAACGTTCATCAGTAACCACTGTAGTTATTTAGAACTTACATGAATAAAAAGTTCTGCTCAGAGGAATATTTTTATACTTATTTTTGTTTAGAGTTCCAGATTCCTGATGATAATAAAAACAGTAACTTTTAATTATTTTTATTACTGAATTTAATTTCTGTACAGAAAGTGCATCTTCTTATTGCCTGCATCTAGGTTGGCAATCTTCGTGTGCCCCTGAAGCTAAATCACTTCAGTCAACACAGCATAGATTAGCGGATTCCCATCTTTCCTCCAAATATGTGAACAACCCCAGCAGATGAGTAGACACATCCAACTGAACCAGATCATAAGAATCATTTATTTAAATGATAATTCACTGTCTTTGAGGTCGTTTGTAATGCAGCAAAGGCAAATGATACACGTGTTAGTAAAGAAAGGAGGTGGGTATTTTTAAGTATGTTGTGATTCATCTTCTATGGTGATTATATATCAATTGTAGTTAGATGTGGGTCTAGAATTCTGGAGGAAATTCTGTATTGCAGAGATAGGCCTCCCAAAAGAAACTGATTTTACATAGGAGGAGTGGGGTAGAACTCAGAGAACTTTCGCAGATGCCAATATTATATAGGTAGAAGAAGAAGGATTCAAAATGGAGAGAGAGAGAGAAGTGATATAAGGTATAAATATAGACATTCCACTTGACATCAAATTAGCAATAAAAAAGGCTTAATTTGGAATTTAACTTATGCCTTAATATACAACATATCAGCTCCTGAGGTGAAACCTTAAATTTCTATAATAGCATATATCTATTTGCTATTATAGATAGCATTCTAATATTTTCAGACACATATCTTTCTCTTAGAATGTCAATATTTGTGAAGAGTTAAGTTCATGATATAAGCAGTCAACACACAGAAACGTAATTAATAAATGACTGGATTGATGAATGAATGAATGAATAAAATAAACAAATAAGTAAATAAAAGCATGTATGTACCAGAAATTCATTGGAGTGAAGAAATAGTGTTCATTACAAAGCTATTATTAGAAAATTAATTGTAAAATAATTTATTATGATTATGTTGTTACTGTTCTCATGTTTGAGTTGAATAACAATTAAGTATACTAACTACATATGAAAATTGATTTAAATTAGATTAAATTAGCATAAAATTTAGGAGAAGACTTGCTTCTTGTTACAATATATAACTACAATAATCAACATTTTTATGAAACATATGAACATGTATTATTATAGTTTATCTCTTGGATGAAACCAACATGATATCCTTTTGATTTATAATTTAAATTTTCTTTTCAATACATACAAAATATTAATCATATTATCTGCACAAAATTATAAATTGATGGTGACAAACATTACATTTACTCAAGGATTAAAAATGAAAATGGGCTAAGTACACATTCATTGAGCCATATTAAAATACCTTTCAAATATCATTTATAGTTTAGAGAAACAAATTACAAATATACAGGAGAATGATGATCATGTGCTCATTTGACACCTCATGGCATTTTCTTAGTACATTTTTTTCCAAGGTATATGCATTCAAATATATTTAATTGATGGAGATGAGGAAGTTCTGCTAGTATGGGTATATTCTCATTGTATTCTTGCTTGGACTGTGCTTCTCAACAAAGACTTGACTTCATGTTTAAGAAGACCAGGGACGTAAATATTAGAAATGAAAAACAAAACTTTCCTAGGAAAATAAGTGCAATTTATTATCAAATACTTATCCCAAGCATTTTGTACAAATTGTACCTATATAGCTTCAAAAAACACACAAAATATTACTAATCCAACACTATAGATATCAATGACTTTTCTGGTCACAATGAATTAATCTTTGCACTGCATAATGATAAGAAGTGGTAGATGAGATTGTGGTTAGTAATATAAATTCCTTTCTATTCCTCTATTATAAGGTGCTAAGAATATGGTTGTGCTTGGGAAAATACAACTAATATAACTTATAGATTATAGTTAACAGTAATATTGTAATATATTTGTAGGAAATGTAGAGAATGTACTATATCAATGCTAAAGGTAAAATATAGAATATGGGATATAGTTTTATGAAATATGAATATGACTGAGCATTTTTCCTTCATTTCCTTTATCTATAGGGAGATCTTGACCATGTCATTTCACCTCATTTATGTATCTTTCTGAACACAGGAGAAACAGCTGAGTTTTTTTTAGGATTTAATGGGATAAATGTGCCTGGAAAGAACTGAAGTTGAAATAAAGTTTATTTTAAAAAAGAGTTTATGAATATCATAATAACAATACTTGGAATTCCATATTTTGCTGTGCATTTTACTGATGCTTCCTATGAGAGATGAAAATAAAATAATAGAACAATTTAAGTGATATGCAAAGAAAATTGGAAGCAAAATAATTGAGTCAAACAGTGAAATTCATAACACACTGAGAATTTTTCCTAATTTAAAGGGACTTCATTTTATTCTTTGATTCTAGTGTTTGTATTATCAATAGTTAAAATATACAAGCAAACATGTTACAAAAAGCAAAGAATCACGTCAGAAGTAGGATTTTTAAATGTATAAGTGATTTAAAGAATCAATAGATCCTACAAAAAGATTTTAAAGCAAGCTTTCAAAAATGACTTACAAGGTCACACTACTAGAACTGTGCCACTGAGTTAGCCACTGCCCTTACACTTGTAAGTGTGTGTCTGTGCATATGCATGCATGTACAAGGTACAAGTTAAGTGCCTGTGACACTTTTGCAAGTGAGCATCCAGATGTCCCAACACCATTTCTTGAAAAGACTTTTTCTTACCCACTGAATTGTCTTAGCACCTTTGTCAAAAATTGATTGACTGTAAATGTGTGGCTTTAGGTTGTCAATATCAATTCTATTCTATTGATCTATGTGTTTATCTTTATTCCATAACCACAGTCATGATTACTAATCTCTTCTTTTTTTTTTACCACTGAAACAAGTTATTGTTTTACATACATGGTTAAAAACATCTTTTAGTTGATATAGCTTGTCTTGGTATGTTTTTTTAATTTTTTTATTTTTGTTTTTGTTTCTTTTGTTGTTGGTATGTTGCTTCTGGCAGCTTTTATTTTATTTTATTTTATTATTTTTTAAAGAAACTTAGATCACACAAATGTCACATAAAAAATATAGAGGATCTCCGTATGCCCCACTCCCCACATCTCCCACATTTTCCTACATTAACAACATCCTTCATTAGTGAGGTGCAATCATTGCAATTGCCAGACACATTTTAGAGCATTGCCACTAAGCATGGATTAAAGTTTACATTGTAGTTTACACTCTCTCCTACCCAATTCTGTAGGTAATGGCAAGATTTATAATGTCCTGTATCTGTCATTGCGATGTCATTAAGGACAAATCCCAAGTGCAAAAAATATCCCTGTATTACACCTGTTTTTCCCTCAGAACCTCCAGTGGCCACTGCCTCCACATCAATGATATAATTTCTTCCATTGCTAAAATCACAGTAAGTCAATAGTAGAATACTAGTAAGTTTTCTTTAGTCCATAGTTCATTTCCCAATCAAGCTTGAAATCAAGAAGCATGAGTTCTCTATATTTGTTGTTCCTCAAGATTGATTTTGCTATTCTGGGTTCCCATAGTATCTATATAACTATGAGGATCAGTCTGCCAATTTCTGCAAAGAAGCAAGATGGAATTTTGAGTTGATAGACCAATTTGGGGAACACTGCCATCTTAACAATGTTGCATCTTTTGATCCATGATAATAGGATGCCTTTCCATTTACATATGTCTTCTTCATTTTCTTTCAACAGTGCATTGTAATTTTCATATTATACATTTTTTACCCCTTTGAAAATAAATGTAATACTAAATTGTCTTGGTTTGCCAGGCTGCAATGAAACTATCATACAATAGGCTGGCTTAAACATACTTTGGAAGGTAAGAAGTCCAAAATCAAGTTGCCAGCAAGGCTTCCTATATCACCAAAGTCTGTAGCATTCTAATGCCGGCTCTTGGCAATCCTTGGAGTTCCTTGGCTTGAAATTCTGCTTCAATCATATGGAAATGTATCTCTCCTCGTGTCTGATCTTCTGATTTCTGTTGACTTTCAGTTCTGGCTCTTCCCTGTGGCTTTCTCCTGCATCTGAAATTCTTCTGCTTATAAAGAACTTCAGTAATATGGACTAAGAACTACCCTGATTCAGTAGAACTACACCTTAATTAAAATAATATCTTCAGAAGGACCTATTTACAAATAAATTCACATACAAGGGAACACAAATTAAGATTAAGACTATGTCTGTTTTTGTGTATTGGGTACTTAATTCAACCTACCACATAAATAATTTAGTTTTGCACTATTCATCATTACATTTTATACAATTAGGAAGCCACTGTCTTCGGCAAAATAAGAAAGCTATTTTTGCTGACATTGGCTCCAGAATAAAATACTCTGAATGAGTAAATTGGGTGTCCTAGCCTCCTTGCAGTGGACTAAATGGTGGCTTCAAAGCTATGTACTCAGCCTAATCCCCAGAACCTGTGAATATTACCTTTCATAGCAAAATATGTGATTAAGTTAAAGATCTTGAGAGAAAGAGATTTTCCTGTATTATTCACTAGGCCTCAAATGCAACCACATATGCCATTATAAGAAAGAGGCAGAAAAGGTTTCAACACACAGACAAAGACAGAAGGCATTGTTAAGATGGAACAGAGAGAGAGAGAGATGTAACTACAAGGCAAGAAACACTGACAGCAACCAGAATTTTGGAAGAATTGTTGTGCATTGGGAACTTAATTCAACAGTGTCTACTAGAATCTCTAGAGGGAGCTTAACCCTTAATACAATTTGATTTCAAACTTTTGGTTCCTGGAATTGTGAGAGAATCTCTCTCTTTTTTTAAACCATCAAATTTGTGGAAATTTGTTATAGCAGCCATGGGAAACTAATACATTCTTGCACGCAATACTTATTAGCACAACTCAAATATTATCTGGGACTGTGGCAATCATTTCCATCTTTTCTTTCTTCCTTCTTAACTGAAGTTATAGCCATGCATTTTAGTTTGCTAGACTGCTGGAAGCAGATACTATGAAATGCATTAGCTTTAACAATATTCACTTAGAAGCTTACAGTTTTGAGGCCATGAAAATGTCTAAATCAGGCATCACCAAGCTGATGATTTCTTCCTGAAGACTGGCTGCCAGTCATCCTAGGCTTCTCTGCCACATGACAAGACACATGGTAGTATCTACTTATGTCTCCTATCTCTTCTGGATTTCATTTTCTTTCAGCTTCTTGCTTCTGAGGCTTTCTTTCTCTCTCAATATTCATCTCATTTATAAAGGACTCCAGTAAGTGGATTAAGACCCACCCCAGGCCAAGACTTAACTGAAGTAATCTAAACAAAAGCCTTACTTGAAATAGATTTTCAACCATAGGAATGGATTAGGTTTAAGAACATAATTTTTCTGGGGTACATGCAGGTTTAAACCACCACCCCATGTGAAATGCTTTGGTCAATTACATGTGAAGGGAAAGGAAATGGTAATTGACAATTTCAGCAGAAAACTTTACAACAAGGTTCTCTGCTATGCTCTCTTTCCTCTTTGACAAGAAGACCAATGAACATATATGGGTTGCCCCATCAACTTGAATCCCCAATAAGGGTGACAAAGACCCAGAGCAGATTCCTTAGAATCTACTACATGGATATAAAATATTATAATGTAATGAACTTTGTTGTTACAGTAAAAATTTATAACTTACTCTACTTTGACTTATACCCATATCTTATATATTATATAGAACATGAAAGCCTTAGAAAAATTGCTTTTTTTGCTTCCTACTCCCTAAAATAAAAGAAGATAAATTAGGAATAAGAGTGGAACAGATATTAGTTCAATCCACTCTATAAACCACAGCCTATTCCTTTGCTTCCTCAAAATCCATGGATATTTTTCTTCTGATGAATGAACTTCCAATCCATAATAGTAACATGCTCATGCCTACCATAATGTTACTCTTATATAAGTATGACAACACACTCATCCAATTTCTAAAAGGGAAGACCAAAATTTGCAAAAATTATTTTATCTATGTTTAGTGATATTTATTTCTCTAATACTTCAATCCAGATTCCATCATGCTATCATGTTAATTAATTAGTTAATCAAAAAAAGAATCCAATAAAACACCTTTGGGTTTTAAAAACAAAATTAACATAAACATATAAATATTAATTTGGGAGTGTATAAATGGAATAAAATATACAGCTAACACCATCCTTATTTATTCTCATAGTTAGATTTTGTATTTAGGATTTCATACATCCAATATGAATTCTTTGCTTATGTTGTGTGAGTTAGCATCTCTGGGTGTCTTTCCCTTGAGGATGTCCACACCCATGTCTCGTCCACACCCATGTTTTGGGTGTTTACTTTCCCTTTTTCTCATTTCTCAATAAATCTTTTTATTTCTCTGCTTAAACTGGCATATCTCTGAATTCTTTCTTTCTTGGAATGTAGTCAGGAGCCTAGAAGCACAGATGCTGGCAACATCTTTCTTTGGCAAGCCAGTCAGGAGTACAGGAGGTAACACTCCCTAACACCTGACGAAGACTGGTTGGATGCTTTACAAAGCAAATTAATAGTCACAAGGGGATTTCATCCAATTCCAACCATGGTGCCACACCCATTTTCCTTCGATCTCAATAGAAAGGCCAGGGAGTTTCACACTCTGTCAGGCAGGGACTACTGCCCCTAACCAGCAGGAAACAGCTACAGAAGAATGACATAGCCCTTCAGATCCCCATTAAGAAGAAGGGTGTAAACTCTGTGTGGGAGGAGTTGAGGCAGTATAGTATAGGA